>JAQFXU010002022.1:0-23505 GCA_034693705.1 Spatulosminthurus flaviceps
GATAAGGCTGTCTACTGGGTCGAGTACATCATGAAATATAAGGGAGCCACGCACTTACGTTCGGCCGCGAGGGAGCTAAATTTTTTTCAATATCACGCTCTCGATGCGATTGCTTTCATTGGAGCAGTACTAGTTTTGATACTTTGGTTACTCAAAACTTGCACTTTGGCCTTATTGAGGAAGTGTTGTGGGAAAGGGTCGGTTGTGAACGAGAAAAAAACTAATTGATTTTATTGAAATTGCTAGCATATTTTTAATTTTACCTAGGAGGCATTGAGAAGTAGGTCAATAAAGAGTTTTTGTCATATCAGAAGCAAAAGTACAACAGTGTCCGTTGGGGTTGCTACACATTTTTCTTAACGCACACGCCCGGCAGATGATCGAAGGAATTTATTTCTCTTACTTCCTTACATATTTTACCAGTTTAGCTTGACATTTTGGATATTGAAATAACAAGCGGTTAAGTTTTTCTAAGACTACATGAACATTGAAAATTCTGTAGGTGGAAAATGTAAAGAATTTTTATTTCTGATGCCATATTATTGTGTACAGGACAAGTGATTATGAAATAAGTGTAAGAATATTTTGCACAAAATTAAACGATCAACGTTTTTATGAGAAGAGAATGTTTAGGAATTCAAATCATTGAAGATAGTAGAAGTGTGATGGTATTAACCATGTAAAATTAGTCTCCTGATGCCATGGCCTTACGGTAAGCTTCAATAAGCTCCTTTGGAACTGGTGGTGGGGTGGGGAGATGATCTCCTTGAGGACGGAATCCATTTTTGTCAGCTACCCAAGTTACACGAATGGGTTGACCTACGGAAAATATTGAAAAAAACATGTTTACAAATTACATATCTCAATGGAGCTTACATTATTTTGAGAACGGGTAACTATATATCCTTGGAACTTACCACTAGGGGCAGTGTAGGAATATTCACCGGTCTTGACAATTTCTACAGGGCTCCCGGATTCATTATCCGGACCGGAAGGTTGGATATGGGTGTCATCTTTTTGTGTGATTCCGTTGGCACTGACATATTCGCTGTTATGCTCCTGGCCAGGGCGAATTCGTTCGGTCATCCTTACTATCGGGATCTCAGGGGCTCTAGACTGAGGGGTATTTCCAGCGTTGAAGTTTCCATTGGGGACTTCAGGGGCTCTAAACTGAGGTGTATTGCCAGCGTTGAAGTTTCCATTGGGGGCTTCAGGCTGAGGGGTGTTTCCAGTGTTGAAGTTTCCACTGTGGGCTCCAGGCTGAGGGATGTTCCCGGCGTTGAAGTTTCCAGTAGGGGCTCCAGACTGAGGTATATTTCCGGCGTTGAAGTTTCCAGTGGGGGCTCCAGGTTGAGGGGTATTTCCAGCGTTGAAGTTTCCAGTGGGGGTTCCAGGTTGAGGGGTATTTCCAACGTTGAAGTTTCCAGTGGGGGTTCCAGGTCGAGGGGAATTTCCAGTGTTGAAGTTTCCAGTGGGGGCTCCAGGTTGAGGGGTATTTCCGGCGTTGAAGTTTCCAGTGGGGACCTGAGGGGCTCTAAACGGAGGGATATTTCCGGTGTTGAAGTTTCCAATAGGGGATCCAGGCTGAGGAGTATTTCCGGCGTTGAAGTTTCCAGTGAAGACCCCAGGGGCTCCCGGCTGAGGAGAAATTCTAGTGATGAAGGAGTTTCCACTGGGTAAAGGAACATTTGTTGTACCTGGAATTGGGGTGGACCCAGCATTGCCAGAAGGGGTTGGGAGCAATTGGGAAAACGTCGGAGTTCCTTGGTTGGGTTGAAATTGGGAACTGGACCCATAAGAAAAGGCGGTGGGCGTCTTAGGCGAAGGGGAGGTGTAAGAGTAGGTTTTCATTGGTGCGTAGGATGAGTAAGAGTTGGTTCTCGTTGGTTGGGGAGGTGCGGGTGCGGGTGAGTAAGATCCGGCTTGATAGGATTTGCTGCTCACTTGTGGTGTGTAGGAGGATTGACCTCTCATAACGACAGGGTTGTAAGGGTTACCGTGGGAGAGCATTGCAGCAACTTGCGCCGTAGTCACGCCCATCATGCCCATGCCTCCCATACCCATGCCTCCCATAGGTCTTGCACTGCTTGATGGGAGTTGAGCTCCATAAGGCTGCTGTCCATATTGGGCTAATGCAGTCACAGCCAGAGCTAGTGTAAGAATTATCTGCAAAATATAAAAATCATGTTGTTAAATTTTAATTTTACCAAAAAAATCGTATTAAATAGCATTGTCACTAAAAGACAACCGCGGGAAAATATTTTGAAAAAGTGTATAAAATTAAAAGTTTGGTACATAAAACTTTGAAATATTTACTGTTTTCATCCTGCGAAAAATACGGAGGATACAAAAATCAGATAGAATATTACGTGGGAACACCTGAGGAAGAAATGAATGATTAAAATGCAATTTCCTCCCTCTTTTATACTGGCAATTACGGTAATACAGGACATTCCAAAATCTTCCCTGGATGTAACTCCCATCATACTATTTCCCTATACCCTTTTCATCAATTAAGCGTGAAGGTCGGAGCTATTAAAGGGACACCGTGGATTAAAGCCATACATTGCATTTCCGACTAATATTTACCATTTCTACATATCAGCCTAATGTAACTATTGTAGGGCTATCGAAAAACAATGCTAATCCCGTCTAAGCCTCCATTGAGTCTTAAAGCTGCTTTCCCAGTACCTCCAGTATTGCAATAAACCTAATGTATTTATGCTCATGGCTAGTTGCACATTAGAAAGGCATTATTTAAAGAGCTTGTGAAAAAGGAACTTGCTTTCAATCTCCCAAGTATAACGCTGTATGAGTAACATTGGATATGTTTTCTCGTTGGAAGTACCCTTGGTTGACTTAACGAGCACTATTTGTTACCCATACTATTGTTTCAGTAGCTTTCCTTTTGTAAGCTATTAACCTTGAGTAATAATTTTATTTTCTTCTGCAGTCCAATAGGCAGGAATTTCCGCTGATTAAACTTATTGCTACTTGAGTGCAACTAGACCGATAAAATCCGGTTCAAAAGTAATGGACATGTTTGTTTCACGTCATTGTGTAAATTAAAGGGTGGGTGTGGCTAGTTCAATACTCTTGTGTACGTCTATTACTTGTCATTTTTGTGTATTTTAAATGTAAAATTATGTGCTATATTCATCAAATTTGAAGAATAAAATATCTAAAAATTATGGGGTGAAATTTTTCTTTTAAATTTATTGGGTTTGCAAATTGGTTATTTATTTTTAATGTGGCATAATGATTTTTAAATAATTTTGAAGATTATGTCAAAAGAGCTTTTGCTGCTAAGTAGCCTGGTAATCCCATAACACCTCCACCGGGATGAGCTCCACTGCCACAGAGATAAAGACCTTTGAGAGGTGACTCTGGAAGCCAACTTGCTCGGGTTGAAACTGGCCGTAGCCAAAAGAGTTGGTCCAGGCCCATGGACCCGTGGAAAATATTCTATGATATTTTAAAATTTCCCGCTTAAAATTCATCCACTGATTATTAAAATTAGTTTTTCAATTATTATAATAGATAAAGCAAGTTAAGTTTGAATTACCCCGCCAGTGAGGCCAAATATCTTTTGTAAATCACATGGTGTCAGAACATCCGTCCCTACAATGGATTCCTTGAAACCTGGTGCGTATTCCTCAACAATGTCAAAAACTTTATCTGTATGTTTCTTCTTGTAGTCCAGACAATGCCATAAACTGTCATTTGGAGCCAAGGGTGTGTATTGGGTAAAGAGCAAGCAGACATGAGCCCCCTCTGGTGCAAGTGTTTTATCCAAACTTGAAGGGATGACCATTTCTATCATGGGACTTACACTCGGGAGATTACTACCCGATGCCATGCAGTAGGATTGATGTAGGTCTTCCATAGTCTCACTGTTTAGATGAATGGTACATCTATGCTGGTCATCCACCATTTCTGGTTTGGTATTGGGCTTGGCTAAGAAATTAGGGAGGCGGCTCAAGGCAACTGTAATAATTTTTTCAAGTTTTATTCAACAAATTGATTTGGTTGTTTTTTACCTAAAAATTTTGATGTACTTTTAATACCATTAATTTTCGTTACGGGTGAGGTGTAATCAATGCCATCGATAGCATTAACAAAATCTTCGCCAAAGATGTTGCTCCGGACTTCTTTGGAGTAGGGAAAGAGTCTTTTGAAAGTTATTTCTGGGGTTGCGCAAGAAAATACAGCTTTCTTTGCTCGAATTTCTTGACCATTAAATAGAACCACACCACTGGCTTGGTAGTCTCCCTTGTCATTTTTGCATCTTACTTGCATTACGTGCTATTTTTATGAAAAAATTGTTTAATAAATTTATTCAGATAAAAATAAATTGGGAAAAATTTTGAAAATTTACCTGATTTACAAATATACTTGCACCCAGTTGTGCTGCGCTACTGGCTATAGCATCGCTAACTGCACCCATGCCGCCCTCTGGATACGCCCATGCACCTGCTTTCCCATTCACACCACCCATCACATGATGCAACAATACATACCTGAAAGTATGTATTAATTAAGACCATAAATAGTTGCAAGCGCATTTGGAGGGATATTTTTGGAAAGAATTATTTTAAATACTTGACGCTCAAATTTACCCCGTTCCCGGACACTTTGGCCCCCTCATACTGCCAATAACCGCATCTGTCGCTAATGTAGCTTTGAGAATATCCGTTTCGAACCATTTATCCAGTATTTTTTGAGCAGGGGCTGTTAACATTTCATGGAATCCAGGAATGTCGGATTTGACCGCTAAGAATGCGTCAAGAAGCGGGCGCATGGATTTTAATTTTTGAAGGAAACTTTGATTAGAGCTCCAATTGGGTGGTCGGTTGTCCAAAAGAGTTGTAATAGCCTTAACGTATTTATTCATTTGACCCTCATATTTCTCATACTTTTCCGCGTCAGACGAAGAAAATTTGGCGATTTCTGCTTGGCTAAGCTTCATATCTGAAGATAACATGAGATATTGTGAGGGCTGAGAGGTCCAATTGGAAGCTTTAATAGGACTGAAGGAACTGTAAGGTTCGCGCATGTGTAGTTTCAATCCAAAATTCTAAAAATAAATAAATAATATTCAGTTTCAGTTTCAGTTCAGGATTTTGAAGCTTCGTTTTTCTCCACAAATCTTACTTTCAATTTTAGATCGGAGATTATAAAGGGGCGGAGTAAAGATAAGAGATAAGAGGCCCGGGAAAATTTAAAACCCGGAATGATTTCCTCCGTCACTGCAGCGCCCCCTACAGCGTGTCTATTCTCTAAAACACACACAGACAACCCGGCCTTTTGCAAATACGCTGCTGATACCAAACCATTGTGCCCTAAAAATACAATAATTTCTCGGAAAAGTCATGTGAGAAATACCAAAATCTAACATTTAAAAATTAATTTATTCAATACTAATTGTAAGCTTACCAGCGCCAATAATCACTACATCGTACTCTGGTTTTAATTCCTGAGGATCCTTCAAATAGGGTTTTGTACAAGGTTTCTGTAAAATATACACCGACCTGGCTTGTTTAAGGAACGTAAATTTCACAGCAGTTGCCTTAAATGCCATGGTAGTGAATTAATTATGAGTTTAACAGTTTTATTGAGCAAAATTTCAGTAATAGCACTGTTTGGAGCTAACTATTATTACTGTTAAGCCTCTTCTTCCATATGAAAAGCCTTTTGGCTTTGGTGCCTGTCAATATTTGCACAAGCATTTCTAAATTCACACATAGGAAGAAAAGGTCAGTTTGGATCTGACCTAAGAAACTACATATACGAAAGATAAGAATGACAAACACATACGACGTTTATTGATACGATGGTATATGATTCATTCTGTGGATAAGACACATAAATGGATAAGGCATTTAAACATCTGTGCATGCGGAGGCTACTAATATTTGCTCCAAATTTATCACCTCTTAGAAGGCCACAAGTAAACCAACAATTTGCTGAATAACAAAATCAATGAATTCCGGAGTAGACGTTCGATCAAATGTATAAAAGTAACCTGCTCTAATCCCCTGAGCAGGAATTGCTTCCAAATACTTGTGAATAAAATTATTCTTTTGCGTGTCCTGAAACCTCGCAGCAAATAGAATTTGACGTTTGAGCGCTCGTATATTTTCCTGTACTAAATACATACTTCCATACAAAAACGGGTACATGACGACACTAACTATTCCAGTAAATGTGAGAACAGCTGCAAATATAGGATGAGTTCCATGCAATTGGATCCCTGCAAAAATACCGAAAACCCCAAGAGCTAGAAACATAATTTTAACAATGTAATTAATTGGGGCAAATGCATCGTTAAAAATTTTCACATCCATCAATATTTCCACTAATGTTTTGCTGTAGTGTTGAATATCTTCGTATTTTGTTAAATCTTTGGACCTGGAAATGAAAAAATTTTAGCGTGAAAATATTTTAAACACTAGTTTTATTTAATTTTCAAAATGTTTACCTAATTTGCTCTCTTAGATTTGGAAAGACCTCTTGGCACAAATAAATTTGGGTGAATGAGAGGAAAATATATGCCCCTTGAAAGCCCAACGCTAGCAATTCTGTGTATGACCAAAACTCAATGACCATCGTTACGAGAAGTAGCCATGAATTTTGCCAATGATTCGGGAAAACCGAGTATATTAAATACACAGCATTTGGCCGCCGCCAAACGATGACCATACCTCCAAGTAGCATTTCTAGGAATGTTAATGGTAGCCATATGATCATTAGCTCAACGATAGAGTGACGCTTCCAAGTTGCTGAGGTCCAGAATTTTTTGAACCCTGTTGTATTTTTCATTTCATTAATATTTCAGTATAATGCGAGTACATAGGTGAATTAAATATTTGAATATGAATTAAAATATTATGTGTACCCATTTCTTGAAAATCCATCCTCGGCTTTAAAGAATGTAACCGTGTGAATAGGTAAGCAATTTTTTCCATCGAAGGTAGTACAACATACAAGGCACATTCGTAGTATAACGCGTATACCAAGTAAGCTGCGTGCAAGAAAAATGTTTCTGCTTTGAAATATACTTTTGGCCATAAAATTGACTGGAGAAAACGAACGCATTTGAAAATAATTAGAAGGGTTAAAGGGATTTGACGGAATTTCCACAACCTAAGTTTCCTTTTTTCAAGGACTCTCCAAGAACCAGTGCAAGGGTCCATTTCGTATTGCAATAATTCAACATATCTTTGTATGTTGAAGGCTTTAAAGTTCAACCACAAATCTTCTAAGGTTAGCATTTTATAAGATTTTTTCAGTACATACTGCTATTCTTATACTGAAAGTTGTATGGAACTGATGACTTGGTCTTAGGAAGAAGGTGATAAGATCCACGTTTAAAAAAATAAAATATGTAAATACGGGATAATTCGTAAATGGTCACTTAAAATAGGCCGGCAATTGTCTCGATATAATTTTTCTGAACTTTACAATTGACTTCATTTTATATTATTACAACAGAGTCCATAGCTGTACGTGTACATATAGTAGTTATATAATACTTAGCAAACAAAATCTTCTAGTGACATGGCCCCTTTTCCAATTTCATCAACCATTACATTCAGGAAATACTTTTATTCTCTTGCTATACACCTACCGCATACTTGGTAATGCATGTAATGTACTTTTCCCTACATGTTCTATATGTTTTTTTTGCAATGCTACAATTGATTTGGTGTGTTTGAGTTGTTGACATGGTTCAGCGTTTATTATTTAGGGCAAAATGCTTAGGAAACCCTCTGCCTGGTAGTATTATAGCCACGGGTGGAATACTAAGTCTTAGGTAAAATTACAGATCACAAAATAATGCTTACGTTTGGCAGTTTTTCTTTTTAGTACTAACAACGTAAAGGAATAAATTGCACACTACCCAATCAATGATGAATAAATGAATAAAAGTGGCGTTTTATTTGCCTTAATATTTGTATTGTTCCAATTTCAATGAATTTGAGCAGCATGAATGCGGAGCATTCTCCTACGCAATTACTACAATCATGCATTTTTATTCCAAAAGGGTCAAATAAAAAATTAAATACAACTGTAGCTACAAGAAACTTTTCGGGACATGGAGCCATCGGGATAAGTGTTTTAAAATCGATAGATCAAATAAAATGAGGTAGAATAGTAGTAACTATTACTCGTATGGTAAAGGGTAAAAACTGATTTAAAAGTGTGTGCAGATATTGCAGAAAAGGCAAATAGTTGGGCATTTTACTTGCAATCGACGTCTTATGTTTGCACCATCATGCCACAACTCTATTCTCCTGGCGCTGCATCATAAAAATTATTAACATTATAGTTTCCTTCAAAATAACAGCAACTTTTCATTGCCTGAAAAGTTGAAGTTATAACAAAACAGTCAAAAAAGGAAAAAGCACAGCCCAGGTAAATACTAAGTAACTAAAATATAATGGTTATTTTTTAAAGGCTCCATTGGCATCTCCGAAAATTACATATCCTGAGTTAAGGATCCTGAGTGAAATGTAATTTGGCAGGAGGATGTAATCTCGATCAGGACTACACGTCGAACATCCCACAGATATCCCCCAAAGCTCGTTCGATTTGTTGACTAAACTTCTCGGAATCCTAGAAAGGCAGTAAACTTTGATCTTGATAATAATTATGGATATCAATTTTAATTTTCTTTATAAAAAACTCACGGTGTTTGGAGCGCTCTTTTTGGAAGTGACATGAAAGAAGAGTAAGTCTTCCCCAAATATGATGTAGGAAACTCCATATCCATCTGTGGCGACTGGACCAAAACCACCTCCAAGACAAGAAGTTGGTTTCAACTTTGTTTGATGAATTGGAGTCTGTGATGTTGATAGACGCCATGGAAGGCTCAATGCTTCCTATACAGTAAAAAAAGACATTTAAAAAATGTTTTTACTCTGGAAAATTGGTCATGTAAATTTTGGTAGGAGTAAAACCATTAATTAATATTACATTCAAAAATGTTGACTCAATCTTCAAGTACTTTGACACTACATAAAGTCCAAATAAATGACGATCAATGCCTTCTCCATTCATTGATTTCCGGTAGCTATTTTGATGACGCTCGCAAGCTTTCCGAAACAACTCGATTTGTTTTTCTTTCTGTCGTTCAAAGTAATTAAATAAAAATTAGTATCGTGGTAACGTAACAGCATTGCAAAAATTAAAAATAAAATCAAATAAATCAATTTATACATCAAGGATATGCAACGTAAAAATAAAGCCATACCGGTAATTTTTCTTCCACGGATCTGACCCAATCACAAGATTCAACGGTACAGGCTCGAACTGTTTCTGTCCTACCTTGCAAATA
Organism: Spatulosminthurus flaviceps; assembly: GCA_034693705.1. Taxonomy (NCBI): domain Eukaryota; kingdom Metazoa; phylum Arthropoda; class Collembola; order Symphypleona; family Sminthuridae; genus Spatulosminthurus; species Spatulosminthurus flaviceps. The sequence goes on from JAQFXU010002022.1 coordinate 9,341, forward strand.
CATGCGGGTCATAGAGGCCTCGTAGGTTAACTCAAATTTACCTTGGTCCTATAAGATGCCAATAATTATACATTATTTAGTTAGTTTAACAATTCAAGGGCCGGAACTCTTTAAAAGATATTTTATCCCATAGTTCCCATCTAGTTACATGCAAACTCACACGGTAGTAAGCTAGCTGCAAAGCCATTTGAATGAAAGCATCTGGACTGACTTTGCATTTTTTCATGAGACCCTTGCCAAAGGAAGAAAACACAATCATCTTCAAGTCAAAATTCTCAATGGCTTTCCATGCATCCTTAACAGCCAAGTCTATTTCCTCCAGACATTCCTCCGAAAGATCCCACTTCAATCTTATGGGATGTGGTGGCTCAATTTCCACTGGAGTTTTAATCAAGCCTTTCTCATCAAATCTGTAGAATCAGAATATCAAAATATATTTTCGAAGCTGTTTACACAAAGAATTTCCAAAATTTATAACAATATGAATGGCATGTTAAATACATATTCAAATCAGCTTTTAATTGCTTAAATTAAAAATCAGGCACACAATGAAGCACTCACTGATCAAAATCCAAGCCATATCTCAAGGTGAGTTCCCACATATGAGCTCCTACAGGTGCATCCCCCCTATTTGTGAGAAAATCAGATAAAATACAGCACTGAAATACACAAACATGCATTCACTTGTACATTATTCACTTTAAATATTTAATTAAGCGAGAACTTAAAATTAAATCATTTGATTATTACCAGCTATGCTCTCCACAGCCGCCAGCCTAAAGGACGAATAAAAGTTAAGCGTATACTTCAGTTAGCAAAAGTTAAACTTCATGGATGTACAATTATGAAAGAATTAAACAAAATATAACCTACTCTTCCATTAGCAGAGACAATGAAATTGAAGCTCTTATCTAACCAACGGTTACACCCATTCCCATGCATCAATTTCTTGCAGAATTCCGAATAGTCCGGAGTTGTTTTCCCAGGATACTAAAATATGTACATTACATAATATTATGCAACTGATGAAATTACTTTGTACTGAGAAATTGCCGTTCCTCAAAATCACCTACTTTTAAACACTCTGTGAGGTAATGCTCTTCATCCAAATTAATAACAAACGCTGACTTCTCGATCAAATCTAAGGACTGCTTGTTGACACCATTAAAGTGAACTTTCCTTGCACGAGACCATTCCGTCCTGTCCATGGCAGTGAGAGCAGCTAACTTATCCTCACCCGCAGCTGGTTCAGAAGTATCTTCTAATATCCGAGTAAACTGGAGGCTTAACTCCGCAGGAGACAATAATATTTTCCGCTTGGTACCCCGGTACACATTGACTTTAAAGTACCGGCCCTTATGTTGAACAATTACGTGGTCACTGAATTCTTCATGATGCAAGGCATCCATGGCTTCTCCAGGGATTCTTGTGGTATTAAACATCCTTTCATATTGCCACGAGCACAATGGAATGACTCCTTGAGCAATGACCTGAGTGACATCAGACCAAAATTCTGCTAAACTAATTTCAATACTGATCCACAGATCAGAGCAAATTTATTTTCATATTTTGTATTACTGGTTCGAAAGTACAATCCTCAACGCTCTTTCTGACCAGCAAGGCACCGTAGGTTAGCAAGGCAGCTCGCGTAGCTTGGTCTTGGGTTGTTTCTTCCAACGCATCGTTAGCGTAGTAATTCGAGTCTATCAACAAGGATCCTCGACTTTTCAAGTAAATATAATCTTCCCACAAATCACTTACGTAATTGGGAGCTAGCCTGGAACAATTCAAGTCATTGTCATTAAACCACCGCACCGTGTCTAATGAGTTCTTGCCTCAAATCATCTTATTCCTAAATAAACTGTCTCAAAGGATTTATGTAGATCAAGACTCAACTCTATGCAATAATCTCATTATTCATGTGTGGATTCTAAAACGACTAAAGAGTCATACCATGATTTCCTAATTAAGTAACGCTGAAGCTTCGGGCCTGTCTTATGAAGGAAATCCTTCGCCAATGCTTCTAATTCCAGTAACTTTGTGGAATCCACCAACGGTTGCATTGACGCCAAATACTTTGTGTTACAAGGAAAAATATAACTTAAAATTATGCTTTAAAATACACCGGAGTTCCCGTCAAATGACTATCACATCATATTAAACTCCAATACCTGAGCCACGGTGTCTTTGATCGCAGGAACTGGCAATATGGGTAGGATTTTTTGCAGATCATACAAACTCGTCGAAATAGGTTGAAACCATCCACACAGTAACCGAACACTCACAACGAAGAGCTTTGTCTTCAACGAGGGAGTCCGACCTTCAAACATCCAACCTACAATAACAAATATAATCAAACAATCAACAAACTACATAACAACATTTTTAAAGACAATAAACACGCGTTCCCAATCAGATTATTTACTTTCCCACACACGCCACTCATAAAAACAATTTTATTTTCTTCCAATACTTCAATAACACCCTACCCCGATAAGTCAGCAATCGTCTCAATATAATCTTTCTCGCTGTTCCAAGGATAGCCCAGAGAATCAACCCAATAAATGCATACAGAGCCACATCGTTTCGATCGTCTTGACTGAAATTGTAAAAATCCATTCATTTTAACATTTCATTTTTACATTTCATTTAAATATCAACCTTCACAAAGAATATTGGTTATAATCAAACCAATTCCACTCAACTCCTCAGCCATGTCTAAACCTTATTTAAAACCTAAGAAAATATTAATATTCATTTAGTTGATCCCTCTTTACATTTCAAAACAAAGTGGTAAAGTTGTTTGCTAATTTTACTGACACATCAAGAATCCCTTGAAAGTAAGGCTTCACTCCTGCCAAGAAACTCAAGTTGACATAGGAACAAATAGCAGTGAAGCCCAGGACAAATATCAAGGCACTTCGACGAGAACCCGGGTAGTTTCCCAATGACAAATTCCTCTGCAATAAAAAAAACAATAATAATAATAATTGTTCAACAAAACCAAACTTCACTAATTCAATTTCCCACTTCCAATAAATTAATTAATTTACCCGATGGAACCGGCGGATTTTGTAGCGGAACGACATGACGACCTTCTTTAATTTCAACCTCCACAATTACTGAAGGATTTCTCCAGTCAACCAAAGTTTCAATGCTGCAATCAAACAGTCCACAAGTATATTTTACAAATATGTCAAATAATACATGACTAAAACTTCATACCATAATTGATAATTAAAGTTCCATCCTTGAAGAGTCATCAAAGTGATTTCAAAAATAAATATTTTAATAGCCTATTCATACGAAAAGCGATACTTTTATTTAAACAGAGTCGTTATGTAATTCACGTTAACTTTAACCAATCTCTTGGCATTCTTCCCTATTATTGAATTCTAATAAGTAAGACCTGAAAACTGAACACATAATATTATTGTAATCACATACTACAACAATCGACGGAAAATAAGGCAATTTGAATTCCACCAAAGTCCAACGTCCAACTTATGTTTTCAACTAAATTAAGTAAATACTCAATACTCAATCAGTCAAAGTCAAAACTAACTTCTTCAAGATAGTAAAATATTAAATCTTATTTAGTAAATAAAAACACACTGATCATCATCATGTTCTTTTATCCAGCAATTTCACTGGCTCAACTTGCAAAAATAAATTCCACCCCCCAAAAGGCATTTAATCGCACTTCGCCTCTTTTTTCTATCTTAACGTACATCTACACACAGACATACATAATATCAAACGAAAGCGTTATCCGCTTAGGAATCTTTTGGGGCACTGTCAGAAAATCTATGCCTTACATTAGACATTAAGCACGTACTAAAGTTTATGTATGGAAATTACATTTCGCTTTATTGTAGTAAGTGCGTATTTACGCAAGTACACAGTAAAAAATAAATCAGGTCATTTAACACAATCCCATGCCAAAATCTTTGTACTCGGAAACCTGTTAAAATTTAACAGGGGCCCCTGTAGAATTACATGGGTCGCTGTTAAATTTTTGTAAAAATTATATATTTAACAGGGGAACCTGTTAAATTTTAACAGGTTTCCGAGTACAAAGATTTTGGCGTGGGATCTTGTTGATTTTCAAAATTATTTCTTAGAGTGTATATGTAATAAATCATTTTTGAAGAAACAATAGTACTTACAAATCTCACCCAGTAAAAATCCGGTTAATACTGGAAAATCCTATTCTTCTTGCAAGTAAGTACTATTAATAAAAGTAATGCAGCCTGAGAAATTCTAATCAAATAATTCCTTACACGTGCGGTGCTGCGGTGGGTGATAAAAAAAGGATCTATGCTAACCTCGCACACACATTCACACACACACAAACAGTGTCTAATTGTAAGTCTGGACGTCTGCCTTGAACAGTCTGCTGAGACTAAATGAGGAGAGTTTGTTTGTGCCTACAAAATATAATAAAACTTATGTTCCATATAAAGTCTCTAGCTCCCTATGTAACTTACAAGGAATGAATGGGAAGTTGAACCCCAGTCACTAACCGGATAATATATTTTTACAGCTGAACTTTGGACTCACCTAAAGCTAAGCAATGAGCAGCATATTACATGTTGAGTATTGTAGCGTTAACAAAAGCCTATGTGAGTTGGCCTGCAAGTTCTCTCAAGAGCCGGGGGGTGTGTACTCTTTCTATGCAGCTTAAAGGAAAGCAGCTCAAAAGAGCAGTCCTGACACGGTTTCATGCACTAAAATGCATTGGGAAAGGTCTAAGTAAGTTATAAGGTTCAGATGATTTATATGGTATTGAGTAATGGGGGTGTGTAAGGAGGAATAGGGAAAATCTTCAATAAAAGAATGAGAGAATTGTTGTGTCTTGTGTCGAAGTCGAAAGAGCAGGTAAAATCCTATAGTTTTGTATTGACTGACGGCAAGAGCTGAAAAAGCGGTAAGAAAATAAGCGAATAAAAGGAAGGGGGGATATTTTAGCGGGAATTTACCATCAGATGGATGTAGCACATGTAGTCATTCATATGGAAGCTGTGAGCCCTTTCATTTTTACAGAGGACCTTGAAAAAAAATTATGTGCTACGGAAGTGTAAAATTTTAATACATATTTTGTATCCTCCAAATCCTCGAATTATTTATAAGTTTATGGTTCCGTTGAGAATTAAATTAATAATGAGGAGTCATTTAGGAACCAAATTGGCATTTATTATCATCAAAGACTACAAGAATGAACGGAAATGTCATAGAACATTTTGACATCATAATAATTTAGTTGAGTTTATAGCATTCAGGAAATTATTGCACTTTTTTGGTGACTTACAATACAAGTCGTCTAGTAGTTATTGCAGACACGAAAGGAACGTAAAGGCGAATATTTGGTGATTCTTTGGTATACATGCGATTACTGTAATGTGGTTACACACTATATACTTTATTCACTAGTGCACATGTGTGTACTATTTATTACTGAAGTGTAATAATTGCGGATAAAAATTCAGTCACCATACATCGTCGGCGAAAGTCCAAAAGGAGCTATATGCAGAAATCGATTAAACGGGATTTAGTATGTACTCCCATGCATAAGCGAGCTCTACATATAGCTCCTTTTGGACTTTCGCCGACGAAAAAATTGCATTACTGGAAAAAATATTCAAGTGTAAAATATTGTTCTCCTGATAACCCCTTGAGCAATTTTATTCAACGGGTTTAGGAAAAAATAATTCATGGATGTCCAACATCGCCCGGTGTATATTTTTTCCTAGTCTGCCTGAGTCCTGCAATGCCGAGTTAAAAATAATTATTTCTTGTTTGCTTAGTAAAACTATTAATAGATACGTTTCTAAAAATACAAACTAAATATAGATTCAGGTAAAAAGTATGATAAAATTAGAATTAGGAGTAAATTTACCGTCAATGGACTACTTTTCCTGGAATTGATATCAAAGAAGACGACATCTTCCCCTGAAATTATATATGCTACTCCATAGCCATCCTTATCCACTGGGAAAAATCCACCTGCCGGGCAATGGACATTTTTTAATTTTGTTTGGTGAATTGGTAACTGTGAGGTTGATAGTGGCCAAGTGCAGCTCAGTGCTTCCTTTAATAGTAATAGAGACATTTGAAAGGCATGAAATTATTTTTTATTGTGAATTGTAGGAATTGAATTGATTGACTGATTTTCGTGTAATTACTTCCAAATAAGGTGACTCGGTTTTTAGATACTTTGAGACGACGTAGAGTGCAAATAAATGCCGGTCGCTCCCTCTACCGTTCATAGCCTCACGGTAGTTGTACTGATGATTGTCGCAAGCTTCCTTGAAGTACAATTTTTGAAGATCCGGCTATAAAATAAATGCAATAGCTTAGAAGTCATTGTTAAACATTTTATCTGTAATAAATGTTAAAAAATCTTTAGAATCTTACAGGTGAATTATTCACCATAGAAAGAACCCATCTACATGATTCCTCAGTACAAGAGCGAATGGTTTCGGTTCTTCCTTGTAAATACAACCGAGTCATGCAGGGCTCATAAGTTTGACGGAATTCTCCTTGATCCTTAAAAATTTGAAGTCAAATAACACGAATATTTTAATACAATAATCCCTATTGAGTCTTATCAGGTTAAACCCTAGGTTATTGTAAGTGTTTTAATTAAATTGCATTACTCGATAATATGCGAGTTGTAGCGCCATCTGGATATAAGCATCGGGGCTGACCCGACATTTCTTCATGCCGCCTTTGCCGAATTCAGAGAAAACTAAGATATCGGGGTCAATGTCCGAAATTGATTGGATAGCCTGCTTTGATGATAGTTCAATAGCTTCAAGGCATTCTTCCGACAGATTCCATTTTAGTCTTGGAGGGTATGGCGGGACGATTTCAACGGGTGTTAGGAAATTACCGGCGGAGTCGAGCCTGAATTATAAGGGAATATTTCATACTTACATTCCTTGCTTTATTTGTACCTCTAGAACTAATTCAGTATAAATGATCACGCAGATGCGTCTTCAGCCACTATTAAGACGCAATTTGCGATTGCCTGCGTTAGTAGTTGGAGACATGTTGTTACGGGTTTTGTTTGCGTGCAACCGATTCGCCTCAACAAAAAAATTATTTGCTACGAAATTTTCGTGGCAAATATTTTTTTTCAATTCTTTTCAAAATTTTGTAAAAATTTGAAAAATTTACACATTTCGTTAATTCTCGGTATATTATCTCAACTTTTTTATTTTAAGGTAACAACGGTTTCTCCCAAAACAATTCTCGCTATACGTAAAAGCCAAAATCTCTGCGTACTTAAATATTTCGCTAAAGCCGCACCTACAAATAACTGTTTAGTATGTATAATCTTACTTGTTAAAATTTAAGCAAAATTTTAAGTTCACTTCCCACATATGACTGCTTATCATGCCATCTCCCCTGTAAACAATATTTACAAATTATATTAATTTCCATTGCATAAAAGTAATACACCTTATTATTTTATTTCTATAGCATTAATTATAATTCTTACCAAGAATGTTCTACCATACCACCTGCCTGAAAATAGGTAAAAACGTAAGTATGCAAATGGCACTAATAAGATGCTTCAGGTCATTCCATAAAACTTGGATTAAATTAACTTACTCGCCCATTTTTAGCGACGAAAAAATTCAAACTTTTGTCCATCCAACGACCTCCTCCTTCCCCGTAGGCTGCTCCCTTACCAAGACCTATTAAACCTTTAGTACTTTTCACAGTTTGCTCCAGCTACACAAAAATCAAAACCATTACAAGAAAACAAAAGCAAAACAAAAGAACAATTTAAATCACTGTAAATGCCGAAATTTTACCAATTCAGTCCGGTATTCATTTTCATCCAAATGAAAGAAAAATGCCGAGCTTTCCACAACCTCCAAAGAAGTTTGATTCACTCCCACACTAAAATATTTCCTACGCGCTTCCGCCCATTTAGTTCTATCCCAAGTGGTCAAATCCGCTAATTTATCTTCCCCCTCTACCGATTCCGATGTATCAGCCAGAATCCGTTGGAATTGCAATTGGAACTCCGGTGGACTTAGAAGTTTATTCCTCGTGCCTTGACGATACACAGGGAGATTAAAATATCTACCTTTATAAACTACAACAATATGATCACTTGTCACGTCATGCCGAAGATAATCCTTAGCTTCTCCAGGAACCCGACAAGTATTGAACATTCGACTGTATTGCCAATTACAAACTGGTATCAAGCCTTGAGGCATTAGCTGTAACCACCAGAAGCACTCGTTTAACTAATCACAATGGTTATTAAATGCTAAATTTCTGTCTAGATATATTTACCGTCTCGAAGGTCCCATTTGCAATAGCTTCCCTAGTACACAGAGCACTATAAGCAATTAGAGCTGCTCTAGTAGCTTGATCCCGAATCGATTCATCAATCGTATCCACAAAGTAGTAACTCGTGGAAGGAAGCAAGGGCGTCCTTGCTTTAAGATACACATATTCCTCCCACCAGTCGCTAATGTAATTCGGAGTGAGCCTACATTTGAAATGTACCGCTTTAATAAAAATGTTCAAAATAACAACAATGCTGTGACACTAATATTCCTTGAAAATAAAAAGCTTGAAGTGTTCATACCACCACTTTAACTTTAAATAACGTTGGAATTTGGATGCTGGTCCTTGAATAAATTCCTCAGCCTTTTCCTCCAGATGAGCGTATTGAGAAGGCTTTAGAAAAGGCTTCATGGATAATAAATGCTACAGCAATAATAAACAAAATTACAAATCAACATCAGCCAAACATACATTTTCGTATTCTTCAAAAAAATATTGCCTTGAGGGACTATTACTTTTTTAATAGTTTGATCCACAGGCGGCAACGGTAGTGGAGGCAAAATTCCTTGCAGATCATACAAAGATTTTGAAATTGGTCGGGACCATCCACAAAATAACCGAAGGATTATCACGAAAAGTTTCGTTTGAAATGATGGATTCCCACCTTCATACATCCATCCTATAAGAATGCGTCAATGTCATCAAACGTTAGTGCTCAAAGATAAAGATAGGAGAAATAAGCCAACGTATTTACTAAATACACTTTCCATGAAATCACATAACAACGATTGACAGCCTATCACGAGATAATAAACAAACGTTCCTTTTGAATGAATGTATAAATAAAGGTATCAAAGCACAAGTTCAAGCCTATTACCGCGATAAGTAAGTAGCTTCCTTAAGATAAGCTTCCTCAGAGTGCAAAGCAGGATCCAGTACAAAAGAGCAGCTACAGCTCGTCTCATGAGATCCACTTCATTCCTAGGAATTCCGAGATAATTTATATTTATAATGTATAGAAACAAATTGCATGCCCAAAATATGTATAGAAATTGCATTGTGCTAAAATACACTCACTTTTGACTAAATGATCGAAGGTATGTCTCCAGTCCAAATAAGTCTGGGCCAAGAGCAACATAGAGCGAGATGAAGAAAAACGCATTGTGTAAAGAGCTCGGGTAATAACCTAGAGTTATACAATGCTGTGTAAAGGAATAGAAAAAAATTAGAATTTATATGTAACATGTGAAGCACACGTAGTAGAAAAAATTGAATGAACAAAAATTATTGTATTATAATTTGTATACAAAAATACTTATATATTCTTCTTATAAGAAACTTGAAACTTGCCTCATGAAATTTTTTAACACGAGTTGAAATTTGACCCATCCTACCCAAAATGACCAACCTCAAGTTGATTAATTCCTACTAAATTAATTATTGGATATGAAATTCGACCTTGTATTTTTTAAAAATTGGTTCGGATTAGCTTGCTTCCATAAAAGTAACGTTGACAACTGGAATGTTGTGACAAAAGTGCTCACTCTCTCTCTCTCTCTTATGTAAATATGTACCTCACCGTTTGTATCAATGGTGTAGGATAATATGTACTTAACTACTGAAATCTGTATCACCTTAAATTATTGAACACCATTTGTTAGTCCTAAAAAATAAGAAGAAGGATGTATAACAATAATTAGATATATTATTGTTATTGGGCCAGGCCTGAATATAGAAAGTCTTGATAGTAGAGACAGACGAGGAGCTTATTGAAAGGAGCAGGACTGATCACATATTCTCCTCACACTTCTCAATTATTTATCACTAAATAATAAATAAAAAAGCCTCTCTTGACTGTTGACTTTTAATAAAAATTACATACATAGAAACTCAACCGAAAGCAAAGCTCAAAGTGAACTTTGCTCTCTCGCAGCTCCTCCAGCAGTTTCTCTCACATGCGGTAAAACTATCATGGATGGGCGCTCCAAAACAGTGACATTATTGATTTTATTGTCTTGGAAGCAAAGCTATACGTGGATAAAAATAACGTTCAGTTTTGCCTCCTCAGAAGTATGAATGGTTAACCCATTGTTACGAAATCCATAAATGTTTGTTCAAGGAAATATTGCCATAGCAACGAAGTAGAATGCTCTTTACTGCACTAGATATTTCAGTATACAAAATTATTTACAATCATTAACTGAACGGTTTATTATCAATTATATATTTTACATGATCTGTATCCTGGCATTCCTGTGAGCAATAAAATTGTAATGGTTTAAATTGGAATAATATTTCCAGGAATTCAATGATTGCATTATATAATGAAACCAGCAGTTTATTGCCTATACAAGTCCTACGTTTGCAAGCAGCCCTGTGACACAAAATTATAGTTGATTTAAATTTATAAAATATAAAATATGTATTGTGAATGCATTTTTCTTTGACAATAAATTATCATTATTATAAATAATTACCCTTAGAATTCTATAACGTTAAATAACGGTAAGTGCTGACGGAGAGTAGAGGAATGAAGGAGTGCTGCAGTATTTTATAAGCCACGTGCTATTGATAAGGAAGCATCTAACATGGTGCCCACGTCTGAAGACCCATCAATATTTCTAGACCGGCTTTTGGTGTGCATAGCTATATATACACGCACTCCCATGCCATGTCCGCTCCGCTCCAGCCAGATGTGCGGCTTCATACATTTAACGACCCCTTCCATTCCTTTGCTATTATTTCACTTTCACTGGAGCTCCACAGCCCCACACTTTAAATGTAGGCACTCTCAGTACAACTGCTTGTGTAAATGTATACTTATAAATTATGCATCGGACACACACATTACGTAATTCCCCCTTCACCACTTCTCGAGCTCATCTTCCCATCTCTTTATACACTGAACTGACAATGAGAGAGTATACTATTTTACCTTTAATTTAATATGTCTCGGTCTCCTCGGTGTGAGATAAAAGCAGGACTCGTTTTGATTCCAAATGAACTTTTTTCATCTATGAGTACATAACTTTTACATATGAACATGATTACTCCATTATATAAGTTCATGTAGGACTTTAAGGGTAAGAATTTACGCAGTTGCTAGGGATTATTGGACTTGATTAATTTCCATGAATAATTGAGCATCGTATTGATTTCATGTAGTTGTCATCTATCGATTTAAAAATAGCTTTTACAAAATCTTCACAAAAGTGGAAATAATGTTTTTAAAGAATGTTTTTTCCATTGGCCTACGCACGTTTTTTATATCCACAACATCTCCTCACTTTTACTCCTGGCAGAGTAACAGATAAGAAAGTAACATTAATATGGTGAAACTTTTATATGAATTGCTAAAAAATCAGCAACTCCTTATATAAACTTTTCAAAACAATAAAATTTTATTACATGATGTATTTTTGTAACAAAAAAACAAAACTGGTTCCAAAGATTCTGCAATAAATTGTAACGAGCTTCTAATTTAACTTAATGAGAATTGTTGTGGAAATAAAATAAAAGAAACTTCTTTAAATTAATGAGATTTGTTGTGGAAACACACCTTGTTGATATTGAGGAGGGGTACTGTGTCTTGTCAATAGTCCAAGTGGAACAACTATGTACCTCTTTGTCGTTTAAAGGACATTTCCAGAACATGGATTTTAAAAATTATTTTTTCATTTGTACTCAAGCAGCGGGGTAAGTTTACTATGTGCATGTTTTGCAGTTGTCTGCATAAGAGCGTCAACTATGAACATAAACATACTGTAGGGAATTTCCTACCTAAAAAATATCGTGTGCAATTAATTACATTGACGCACATTATGTCTTCAAGGTATAAGCAAGGTAAAAACTATAGCATCGAAATCTATTTTATCATGGTAGTTGCGAGTGCTTGCAGTGCAGTGCCTGCGGAACCGTCGGAGCGTGCGGTCCAAGTTGGACGCCAGGGAAGGGACAAAGTCCCTGACCTGGCGGTCCTCAAACCTTTATTTAGTGAGACTTATTCGTCTCAACTTCTTTTCTTGGCAAAGGATTGAGTAGTTTCTTTAAAAAGAATTTATTCCTTAAAGGTAAGATTGTAAAATATTTTTTAGTATAACCTATAACTCGCACGCAGCAACATAGTAAGCGATTTAGGACGGATCCATTTCCCTACGGATTTTAGTACTTCTATTCAGCTAAATTTCTTTAAACTGGAAGTTGCGCTCTTTTAAAATTGTTCTTATTTTACAGGGAAAAATAATTGCTTCTTACCTCCAAGTCACACTGGAATGGTGTACAAAACGGAAATAAGGTAAGTTAATAAATTAATTGGTTTATTGAATTTTAGAGGGGAAGAACAATTATTATTAGCGTTTTATTGAGAGAGAAAATTGATTTTTTGAAGCAAAATGTTATATTTCTCAACGTAGGGTTTGAAATTCAGTCTAGCAATAGCACCAGCTTGTTGAAAATTCTTTGTCGTCGGCCAATAAGTACACACAATATGTGTAACAGCTAATTGAATCCACCTTGCCTGAAGCACAAAGATGGGACCAAGCGGAGCAGCAATAACCTATGCCTGGGCATAGCTCTTTAAGATGGGCGGAAGGTTGCGATGAAGTCTTTCGCTCAAGAGAGTTTCTATCCGCGTAAGCAGATGGCTCTTTTCTAGTGATTTTCCCACTACCTTTTTTAAAATATTTAATTTTACATCATGAAATACTTTCACTAAATTTTGAAATGTGTAGATAATGTGGATGCAATTATCATTTGTATGATATCTCATCCTTTGGACACACAGGGTAACAAAAATTTAGAAGTTTCCCCCCTTTTTCCAAAAAAAAACGAGAGGAAACTTATCCGTAAATAAATATGTGCATGTTATTTACTTGCATATATTTATTTATATAGGAACAATACAGGGTACTACAGATACAATTAAAGTCTAATTTGTAAGAGTTTAGTATTAAGTACATGAATATTTTGATAATTGTAAGAATAGTGTGTATAATCCTAATGTGAGTTTATGATTCGAGCAATTAACATCATTCAGTTAGTTTCCTCTAACAATTTCTACTTTCCAACTTATTGTTAGTAGTCCTAAGAGAAAACAATGAGTCATTTCTTTACTCATAATTAAAATAAGTTACCGTCTACTAAATACATAACATATTAAACTCTATAAGAGATTCCAATCATCCAATCCGTTAAAATTTCCATCTGTTCACTAAAGATAAATTGATATGTCTACCGATGAAACAATACATAAAATATTAATAATAAATGTATGAAATTATGGTACGTTCATGTTCATATAGGGCAAGGAATGTTTAGCCAGTGGAGTCTATCCGATTCGCTAGTGAGCCTTACACAATTTTTTCTTTACACCTACACATTGGTTCGTTTCCTTCGAATTTTGTGTATTTGAAGGTTTTAGAATAAAAATGGTACAAAAGTTCATATTTTTCCGAAAATATATTTTAGAAATTTTTTTTAAAAAATCGAAGGCCCAGTAACTTCCGTTTCAGAATAAATCTGCTTTGAGAGGCAAGAGTCACAAACTGAAGGCGGGGAAAAATAATTTTATCACAGAAATTCACTGAAATTGGGTTAAATTTTTATTGGCGGGATAGATTATAGAATAATTTGACATTAAGCATTGAAAAATTTGGCATTTATAGCATAGAATAATTTGAAATTCTGCATAAAAATTTGACACTGAGCGTAGAAATGTTTGGCATTTAGCAAAGAATAATTTGGCATTCTGCATAAAAATTTGACATACTGCGTACAAAAAATTTTCAAATGTATCATTTTGCTCAGAAAAATTTTCATTTTCTGCAAAGACAAAAAATTTGTTATTGTTGATT
>JAQFXU010002023.1:0-23498 GCA_034693705.1 Spatulosminthurus flaviceps
GACGGATACAAAATTTGCCCCATTGCATTAAAAATTTGACGGATACAAAATTTGCCCCATTGCATTAAAAATTTGACAGATACAAAATTTGCCCCATTGCATTAAAAATTTGACGGATACAAAATTTGCCCCATTGCATTAAAAATTTGACGGATACAAAATTTGCCCCACTGCATAAAAAATTTGACAGATACAAAATTTGCCCCGCTGCATAAAAAATTTGACAGATACAAAATTTGCCCCGCTGCATAAAAAATTTGACGGATACAAAATTTGCCCCATTGCATTAAAAATTTGGTACGTACTAAATTTGGCCCGTTGCATTAAAAATATGACGCATACGAAATTCGGCCCACACTATTCAAAACATGACTCCTACAAAATTTGGTCCACACTAGTCAAAAAATGACTCCTACAAAATTTGGTCCACACTAGTCAAAAAATGACTCCTACAAAATGTGGTCCACACTAGTCAAAACGTGACTTCTACAAAATATGGCCCAATACAGATAAAATTTTGGATAATCAAAAATTCTTCTGGCCTTGAATTAAACGTTTCTATATAGATATGTATAGATATTAAAAATTTTGACGCTGCAGTCACAATCCTGGGGATGAATCAAAAATTTCAACGGATGCATTGTAAATCGCTGACAAACTTACAAAATTCTGGACGATTCAATTGATGCATTGTCCTTACCACAAGCGAAAATGCATATCACCATCCCAAGTAAAAATCTTACATAAGAAAATAATAACGTAACATATAAATGCTATAAACCCACACATATCCCACCCTATCCTTCCCCTATGGAACACACTATTTCTCCGAAAGGCTCAAAGGTTTGAAAGGAACACAATCCCTATTATATTTGAGTGAAATTTTTGAATCTGACATTGTAAGATTAGTTATCTTAATAATGCTGAAGCCTATTGTTACCTTTTAAAATCTGACAAGTACTTTCCGGCATGACCAAAGTTTTGTTGTAAGAACACTTTGCTTCAATATACATTGGACAGCCACATAAAATATACACATAAATGCAAATATATTACATACATAACAAAAACTTAACTACTACACATATATCCCCGCATATTTTTGTGGAACAAGACCCAACGAAAGCATTACTTTCAACTGGACTCCCCCGTGTCTACATGCATGTACTCAGTACAAAAAAAAATTCATACTTATCAGGAAGCGTATCGGGCATGAAACAAGCTGATATTAGTCTTATTATTATGTCATAGGTGAGTAATAACAAGCGAGTGAGTGAGCGATGTCAAGATGATATGGATCTTCTTTAAAAGCGAGAAACGGATGTGATAAGTCCTGTGAACAGCCTCATATAGATTGTTGATCTCTCCTCTTCTATCTCACCCATCCAGCCCAGCACACAACCAACCTGTAACTTACTCTGCCTATAATAATAACAACCAGTTCAACTTAATAGTTCCCTATCAAAATTATATGTTTCATCATATCTTACTACGGCCCTACTAGGTACGGACATATAAAAGTCCATTCGTCCCAATACCATTTCTTTCACCTCTCCCCCTGTACAATAATATAGTCCACTTGCGATTGGACTCATAGATATCAGATGTAGCTCGAAAACTTTGCAATAATAGTAAAAGGATAAGTACGTCTGATAGAAATTTATTACCTCGAAATTATGGCTCTAAACGTGCTCTCTATTGCGTGAGCTTGTAATCCTTTCAAGATTCCGAGAAATCTGAATTTATTCTGAGCATTTCAAAGGCTTGATTTATCATCATCAGATGCGGTCACTTACTAATAACCTGACATTTTATTATTCACTATCATTTCCATTTGCTTTTCTATGTCTATACATAGAAAAAGGATAAGAAAAAATTACACGTTGTGATGATCCCGCATATTACGACATGTTCAAAAACACTTGGCCAATTACATAACTCTATTATTCATAATAATTGTCAGCAACCTACGAGCATTGTTTTTTTTAAATTTAGACATTTTATTGTAAGCATATACACATAAGAAAAATCTTTCTTGTAACATCATGTTAATAACTATGTAGAGTGATGAAAAATAGTTATGTAATTGTCAGACATCTAATCTATACATTTCTTGCTATTGATGACAATGAGCAGTTGTCAATGAATTTGTTCAGCCATGGGAACTTACAAGATTAAATGAGCCGAAATATTTCATGATTAAAGCCTCGTAACTTTTAGGGGCTAAAATTAAAAAGGGGTCGGAATTAGTGAGAAATCCTCACGGCAAAAGCGGATGCACAGGAAATGAGTATATTTTAACGTTAAAATTTCAAATGCTAAGGAGTCCTATGGTAAAATAAATCCACACAATGAATTTATTTCCACATATTTTAAAACATTATACTAAAATATATGAAATTGAAAATATGCATGATTTGTTTGGAAGCACAAACCTCCAGAAAGGTTTCACGTGTGTAATTTTTTTTGGTATAAAAAAATTTCCAACATCACAATGCTCAAATGGAAAGGAAAGTTGGTTCTAAGCTTGAGCAGTTATAAAGCCTGAACCCCAGGAATAATTGGATACATGTGAGTAGAAAGATGAAAACCCATAAATTCCCAGCTCGCCAGTGTATTCACGTAAGTACTCACGTAATAATAGTCAAGTGCATAAATTTTCATGTGTTTTGTATTTATTGACAAGTAGTTATGATGTGCGTCGTACTTATTACACGGCGAGAATCAACAAAGGTTCTTTTTGTGTAGGCCGACAAATAGAAATATATGTGCAATAAAATTTTGACTCATCATCAGGCGATATTAAAAGAGGAGAGAGGAACATTTGGGAAAAATTGCTCATTAGTCACAATATTGCAATATTATGGTAAAGTCCATGTATGTAAGTGCATGTGTGTCTTTCTACATCAACGTTTATGTTCAAACAAGGCGCAAGAGCATTTATGAACAATTGACGGCCGGTGGGCTGGAAATATGATCCTACCCTTATGTACAAATCCGTCTAATTCATTAAGAAGGGAAGAAGTCGCTTTGTGAGTGTGTGCATGTATATTCAGCGTATACATCCCAAGGAAAATTTTGGCGCCATAAGCTCCTCATCAGAAATTTATACCATTTTATATCATCTAGCCCAGCTTCTTATTGAAAAAGACCCCAAGATTTTATATCCTAACATTCCTCTCCATCACTCATTCATAATCATTCAAGCATCGGATGATGCCGAAACAAATCAATGGAATTATTATCTTACGGGAGAATCTCTTTCTTTTTTTTAAACCCTATCTTTACTACAAGATATTGGAAAGGTCAACTTTGGATATTTGAACCCAGTCTCTAAAACGTCTTGGGCCAGGTGATAAAATCCGACTCTTCTTATCATAAATGTATATAGCCGTGGGTGTTTTCCAAAAGTCTCGATGAGCCAAAATAAATGGACAGATGAAAGGATATCAACAAATAATAGCTATCAGACCTCACGTGTTCAGCCTGTCTCTAAATTATCCAATATATATAACCACTACACCACCACCACCCTTGACTATACACACTCACACTCACAAAAATTTTCCTCCTTTTTTTCTTCTCCTCTCTCTCTCTTTCTCTCTCAGAGCCTCAGTAGCACCCTAATAAGATTTTCTACTCCCTACGTATTATTATTATTACGTATACGTGGTTCTATGTCTACTCACAATAGAACTTGATAGGCAAATATAAATCTCTTTTACACACACACATGTTAAACAAATGGGCATTAATCTCAGACGTTGTCGTGTCATGTTATTGTAAAAGGGGGGAGGGTTGGACAAAGAACAAAAAGGACATGGTGGGCCTTAAAATCCCTCATGGGCTCTTTATGAGCGCCCGAGTTGCACATTATTCTTGCACATTATTCTTCTTCCTCCATCCCAATCCTCAATGCTATCCTGAGCACCAGTATTACTTCATATAGATGCTCAACTTATTAATAAAAGGCACGCACTTCCTTTTTATTAGCTACTCTACTAAAGATTTGGAAAAAAATTGATGGACACTTGGTTTCATCACTTTTTTCATCCTTGCAAAACTCTCCTTCAAATTACACAACAACAGTCCGAGTCAACGGAGTTTCATCCTATAGGATGACAAAATCTTCTTCATTTATGACTTTTATATGGAAACTGGAACTGGAGAAGCCTCACTTCTCCTGTGACTCTTAAATGACAACTCCTTAAAATTCTCACGGATGAATTGACGAGGGTGTAGAAAAAAAGCTATCTAAATAACGTTGGAATTTGAATAGAAGATATATACTTTACATTATATGAAACTGTACAATGCTCTGGAGCAATTGCAGCAACGTTATTAGTACCTTTCCAGACGCAGCTGTCTCTTTATATTTGCCAAATTCTGACCTTTTTTTTTTACTTACAGCTATAATAGCTATATTTGAGGAGCAAGCTATAAGCAAAGGTTTAAATGGGGGTTGGTCGTTTGTAATAAAATTGCAAACAAAATAAAGCCTTTGAGAAATGTTATTTAGTTGGAAGATTTTCTTCTGCATCAGAAACATATGTGAGTATAATTAACATGCACACATATGTATTTATATGTGGGGAAAGATATCTTCAAGGAAAAAGGACTTTCATTCGTTAGTGCTTTAAGGGGACGGGCATAGTAGAAAATCGTATGGAAATGGCAGTTGAGTCTTAAGTGTGTATTTCTATGGAGACTCTACTCATACCATGTTTAATGACAATATATATCTAATAATAATGTGTGAGGGAATATTGGGTGTGTGTGGAGAGAAAATACTATAAAAGCCTTCCGTATAAATTTCCCAATGAGTTATGGAAAGAGAGGGAAATAATATGGAAGTGTTTGTGAGTTTGTATCGTAAAGCTGGTCGATCTCTGTCTCTCACCCAAACTCCGTACCTTATGTATTACTGGGCTCTGAAAGGAGCTACGGGGGCAGAAGAGATAGATATGAACATAGGAAATGATATGATAGATTGCAGAACGAGATGGGATGACATGGATGGGGAATGAAACCGTAATTTATTGCACAGACGGCTGGGCTGTGTTGCGGTTATTTCCCCATTAACTACTACGTTATCACATTTATCGGCCCATGTTGATGGCCTTAATCGCCATTGAGTCATTGGCACGTCCGTCCCTGCCATGTGGACACTGTCAATTCCTCAACCTGTCAAGTCATACTTTAAAAATACAAGACGGATGCCCCTGTCCAGGAAAGAGCTATACAAAAGTACATGCATAGCTAGTATTATAGCTATTTTCTCAGAATATACATATTATTATCATATGAGCTATTTTGTCCCTTTAATCCTTCCTCCTCATATGTGCCCTGCATACTTATCCCATCAGATTGGCCCCTCCCCTTTCCTTCAATGTCCAAAGCTACTCATTACCCATTCCGACTAATTTTTTCCTCTCATTTTCCTACAACTTCCATATTTTCCAACACTCATCACTTTTCAAAGGAGCGCCGTCTCTCATAGGAACCTTCACCGTATATCTTGTCCTTTATAGTTTAAATTATTCTTACATGACCGCCATTATAAACTGCCTGTCGTTTATGACAAATCTGTACAAACTATACTATAGATGATCCTTAGCGAAGTAACTTATTTTCATTGGGAATAGTATCTCTACATCAGATCCAATTATAAATATGTACGCTAATGTAGAAATGGCATTTTACTGATACTGATAGTGCCGTAAAGTAAATTCGAATGAATGACAAAAGTTGACACGGTAGCTACTTTCTATGGATTATCTCCTGCTCCTGTGTCAATCGTTGAGTTTTGAGTTTGTGAGAAGACGTTTATATTTCTAGGATTTTAACACTGACTACGTCAACAAATGAAACATCTAATCGCCTACTTATGCAGTATCACTTTTAAAAGCATAAAAGCATCTCTGTTCTCGTCAGCATAGATATCGCCCTATTAAGCTAGACTATATAAGTTGACATGTATAAAAGCACTAGTTATTTTTTGAGCCCTAACTATATAATAATTGTAAGCTGGACTAAAATAAGTACATATTTTTTTTATCTATTTGCGCACATACACAAAATTGACTGACAAGTATCCATTGGATTCAGGTCGATTGAAGACTTGCCGCTGTGGTTTAGCATTAAAAGTAATACCATCATTGAAGTAGTTAATACACGTTGAGTCAATATTTAATCCAAAGGGGATGAGAAATTGCAAGTCTTCTGTGTGCGCGGAGCTTAAGGTGCATAGGTCTTGTCAGTAAGAGGAATAATAAATCTGACAGCGACAACATTTTATTGCTCATAATGTTATTAGGATAGATGGAAATATGTATGAAATATGACGGAGGAAAATATTTCAGGATAAAAAAATTAAAATCCCTTATGCAGTGGGGCCTTGTTTGTATGTGATACTATGGGCTGATGATCATAAAGTAATTATTACTTTATTACTTGATTGGGGTCATGAACATTACTATATATTTTTTTTTATTATATTTTATAATAATTATTTCTGACGAAGACTGCTGTCTATAGATTAGCATTAACAGTGGAAGTTAACACAGAGTAGGATCATAAAGTAAGGGAAATGGATTTCAAGCTTTAGAGCTGTGAGATTCCATGTTGTGAAGATCATGAGAGAGCGAGTGTATGGAGCTATTGAAAAAGAATTCTGGAATAACAGAGGAGGAGGAGAGCAGCTGCGACATTAATTTTAACAAGTTGTTGTAAAATAAGAAAATAAATCAAGCTTGCTTGTTGATGAATTTTCACATGGGGTATTGTATATTCATGTGTACGTGCATGCATACATACATGATAGGACAAGTACAGTAGAAAACGTAGGTAGAGGATAATAAGTGAACCTTATGAGTAATTTACGTATGTAGATTATATGGCCATGTAGAGCTTCGTACGACGGAGCCTCTCTCCACAGTAATGTATGTATGCCAGGCTGGCCGGCAAAAGGATAATCCCCTAGCAATAATAACAGTTCAGGTCATACATTATTTTACTGTACACAGCCGGTGTGTTACGACGGATTTTGTGAATAATGTTGCACACACAGTATGCAGACACATTGGTGTGTATTACACACTCCGGAGAAACTATGTGAGGATATAAATTATTAAATTGTCTCACTTGATAAATAGTACATTAATTTCAGCCATCAATTTGTAGCTTCCTTTATTATTGTTTCTTTATGGGCTGCCATGGATGAGGGAAGGGACGAGAATGGTGTCATAAACAATAAAAGCTAGAGCCGCATGAGCTCGGTCCAGCCAGCATCCAGCCCATCGAGACCGTCACATGAGAGCTACTCAACCGAGAAAGTACAATATGAACCAATAAATTCACATTTACCATAGGGACAGCAGACGGTCAGCACGTTTTCATATTTCCATTTGATTGAGGATGACAAGGAGAGCTTTCAAAATTTTCTAATTGTCAGTTCCGTTCGTTTCATTTTCAGAGTCCATTCATTAGCCTTTCTGTCAACCCCGCTTTTGTTTGTCTTTTTCCTTCCGTATGTACTTATCCATGTAGATCCTTTTTGTCTTCCACAGACCCCACTCTCATTTAACTTATTTTGTTATTGCAACAAACGCTTTTGAAAATTCTACCTCAGCACTACTACCACCGCTGCATTTGCAAAATTCATGCCTAAATATCCTTAGTTACCTGGTTGATTCTGAAAGAAGCAGTAGCGGCTCGATATGAACCACTTCTGTGACCCACAGCTACAAGCTACAAGCTCTAAGAGTATGGGCTTTGTCACGTGTAGTGAGCCAACTTCAATTTGTTACTCTTTAATGTTCTTCATTGCCTAGAGCCCGTGAGTCATTCAATCACTTTACGCTTTTCTCACTCTTTAAATCCACAATAACAATTAATACCTGGTTAATTCTGTCAGCAGTCATTTTCGTAGTTCAACGAAAAATTTTATGAATGAATCCCAGCGTCTCCAGTTTCGAAGACCTTCTTAATGTGTAAATGATAAAAAATATCGTTAACTCTACGATACAATGTTTTAAACCAATTATTGTCTAAAACAATTTTTCGAATGTAATAACGTCAAAGTAAATCTTGTAGTGTTCAGTAAAGACCATTAAATGCCATCTGAAATAACGCTAACATCCACCCATGGAAATTTTACAGTAAGTTATAAAACCTTAACCTTAACTCCCATTCAAAAGCTTACAATTCTTACATAGCTTCGCAAGCTTGGTTATTATATTTTAGGAATGAAAACTCGGGGCTCTCCATTACCACCAAGTAGTAATCATTAGTACATTTGCCGCGAAAAATACAAATAGCCATTAAATTTAAGCCGCGAACTCGTAAATATCTACGTCTATTAATCCATGTAACAAATGGTCGCATAAGAAGGGACTGAATACATTGACAAAGAATTAGTACAAGTCTGACATGAGATAGTTATGAAGAAAGTAACTGGAGACATAAGATTAAAATGCTAAACAAACGGAGCATTGTACATGTGAGTCTGAGTACTTTGGAAACCATTAAATTATCACAGTGAGCAGACAATAATGGCTGCATTGAATGCAGTTTGTTCCTTCTGTTTGACTTGCTCGAGACACCGTCACCCAAATGCATTGAGCAAATACTAGTCATGCATGTGAACGTGAGTATTTCTGTTTTCAAGAGAGTAGTGTATAGAGTGTGTAGACAGGCATAAATGAATCCGATGAAGCCTTCCTCTTCCACACTTCTGCTCTCTCTCACATAAACATGTTTCTCTCTGGAAAGTAACCGCAAAGAATGGGAAAGCCAATAAAATGCAAGCAATACTTCCACTATTGAGTGCATGCGGATACCCAGAGAAAAACTCCATACACAAGGAAGGGATTTACTGGAAAACCTATGTATCTACTTCATTACTGGCACTTTTGAGGAAATGGACAGAATCCCCCATTCACATGAGCCGATTAGACCCAGCCATATAATATATTGGTTTTTACTAGAGATTGGCCTGATCTGAGTCTGAAACGGGTGCCTCCCTTTCTCCCTGCCCTCGTAAATTAAAATCTCAATCTTAATGGGCCACTAAAATAATGGCAGATTCGCAAATAATCACGACCAGTGAACAAGGGTGATGATTATCAGGCTTATCTCACTGCCGCGTCTGTGTGAGTCTATGCACCAACGACTATTGTAAAATCTTTACGATTATTTCTCTCTCTCACTCACTCACTCACTCTCTCTCTCTCTCTCTTCATACACTCTCCACATAGGAGGGAACCTCTAATAAGTAAATATATGTACTTTCTGCCGTGCTAACAATCTTCAATTATTACAGTCTGGATTCCAACTATGAAATCAGATGGATATATACGCTAAACACTTACATTCACGACTCAGCCCTGTAATTAGAATGGTGGTAAATCCCGTATTTTTATTTTCCATTTCCATTCCAATTCCTAGCAAAGTTTGGCCCTTTTGCAACTCTCACTTTTCTTTTACCAGGTTGGGGAAAAACCTTTGCAGAGAGTCATGTTCAACAGGGAGAAATAAAACTTGGACATTTTATTCCCTTGTTTATAGATGAATTTTATGATAGAGTAAATGAGACGGGTCAGGCATAGGGGGCAAGTTGTAATTAAAAGGTACTCCGCTACCATGCCATTCCGCACTTATACGGTACTCCCGGGACGAGGAGAATTTTTTTTTCAAACAACTTTTCATAAACCTACATCTATTATAGAGTTTTTGCAAAATTAAAGCTCTACACAATACTAAGGAAAAAGCGTAAAATGAGGAACCAGTTCCCAAACTCTCAGCATTTCAACTACAATAAATTATGCACGAGAAACAATAGAATTCAAGGATCAACTCAACCCACGCTAATGCTCAACACTCTTTTTATTTACACATACGCTGCTCATCCTAGTATATAAAATCTTACCATATGCAAGTCATGATAAATTTATTAACAAAAAACCAAATGTTCAAGAAGATTCTGAAATTCACAAGTAAAATGTCTCTCATTGTAATTACATATGCAGCTTGAACTTATATGTAACACAAATAATTGGGATTCGCAAATTCACGTTAACTTTCCTGGGAATAAGCCGGAAAATATAAGACCCCCAAGCCTCCATGCATTATTTTTATATTACCATTTAAATCCTTTGATTTAAAAAAAGGCCTGGGCTTCTCTACTACAGCACTTAGGCCCATAAAGATAGTATCTATCTTTCTACAAGCTTTTGTTATACAGAGGCTGGACAGAATGTAAAAGGGAAGAGAATTTATAGAGGAAAACTCCGAGTTTTATATGAAGTTACTTACGCCCGCCTGCGAATGAGCAGAGAGAGAGAGAGGGAAAAACGAAAGAAAAGATTTAATGTAAAATGGTTTCTGTAACATTGTGTATATACTAGTACGAGGAAAGAAGAAAGGATGAGAGATGGGAAGAAACAAGCCGTTGTCTCTTAAGCGCTCAACTTATGCGGATTTACGGTTGTTATGATTAGCCTTGTCACCATGCATATGTACACAGGGCAATCGGGAAGGGATGGGGATTAAGTTAGGGAATTAATGCAGTGCATTATCATAATCAGTAATCATGTCCATAAGCCATTGAAAGACTGACTGAGAGCATTTCGGATGACAAGTCAGTCGTTGAGTAGAAGAGTAGATTTTATTTTTATTGTACGCTTTGCCGACAGACGGCCAAATCAGGATTACTAGATAGAGATATATGTGAATGAGTGAGTGAGTGAGTACGAGAGCGAGAGAGAAGATTCCTGCCTCACTTAAAACTTGTGTCTCTTCCCATGTGTATACACATACGAGGATTCACTCATAGAGAGAGAGAGAGAGAGAGAGAGATAGTCGAGGGGAGAAGCGACAGAGCTCAAGATTTAGATTAGTACTTCATGAAGCTTGTCGGTTCACTTTGATCGCTAATCCTTTTATGACTCTAAGAGATTTTATTTGATGGAAATGGACGGATCACATTTCTCCGGATACGCTCCTACAACGAGAGCCTTTACTTCTAATAGCTCTTCCCTTCATACGATATGTTCACATGCTGTAATTTTATAATATATCTTGTCATACCGTACATACCCATCCACCAACAATGATAATTATGTACGACATTATTTCCAATGTATTTAAATGTATTTCCCTAAATCTCCACTTCCCTTGTAAAACTTTTTTTAAAACTCTTTAAGTCTTGACATGTACACAACTTGTGTGCAAATCTCTGGAGCTTTTATATTTACTTAAATTCTCTCTGTCTCCGTCCCTCTGTGACTCTAACGCTCCATTATCCGACTTTTAATTGCACACATGAGGTAACAACTTGCATTTTTACACTTAAGAGCATTTGAGATTAACTTGACTTGCTTTTCATCCTACGGAATTTATTTGTTCTCGTAAATCATCCCATCCTTCGTATGGGATGCTAATATAATATGTACACTGATCATGAGGCTAAGTAAATATGTATCTGTCCTTGTTGTCATTGGCATTATACGGAGAATAGCTAAATCTCATGTAATTATTTTATCTTTATTTCGAACGACGACGTTAAAAAAACGTCATTCCTTTTGTTGCTCATAAATAATGAGTGACATTGTGTGCACAAAAGCGGATGACTGGGATGCGATGTACAAGAGTCAGAATTATTCTGAATTTCAACCTAGGATTAGACTCTATAGTTTGTTCGTAGAAGTGTACTAATAAAAAATCTTCAAGTTGAGAG
This sequence comes from Spatulosminthurus flaviceps, assembly GCA_034693705.1. Classification (NCBI taxonomy): domain Eukaryota; kingdom Metazoa; phylum Arthropoda; class Collembola; order Symphypleona; family Sminthuridae; genus Spatulosminthurus; species Spatulosminthurus flaviceps. The sequence continues at coordinate 11,738 of JAQFXU010002023.1, forward strand.
TAGAGGGAGTTTAAAGTTGAAAATCCTTTTAATTAATTTATGACTATACACTTGTAAATGTGAGGATTTAGTGTTGTTGTTTTTTTATAATTTAAAATTTGGATTTTCCAATGTATTGCAGATTGTATTCTTTTATTGGATGTACCTGTATTACCAGTTTCGGGTGTGGTGATAACATCAGTGCTAACAAAGCCTTTGTCGTTCTTGGTATAGGCTCAGCCCTGTATATTTTAATGACGCAGGCCATTTATAGTAATTTATCAAGTTAGATTGAGAAAAAAAGGTAAGTTAAGCTATTTAAATAAACAAGGAAAACTATTGATTGTGATAACTCAAGAGGAGAATTTCAAAAGAGGATTTATATTTCAAACCAATTTTCAATTAATATTTCCAACAAATTTGGCAAGTGTGACGAATTTTGCTAGAATTATTTTTATATGAGAGCCTCACTTACATGTGTTCTGACTTTCTGACTTCACACACAATCCCATCTGTGGTTTATGTAAATAAATTGAAATGTACTTTTCTCTCTCTCTTTTCCTCCTTCAAATGATTTAGCATTTACCCACTTTTTTGCTATGTAGGAACTACAGGAACTGTAAAAATGTGTGTGAATAAGAGGGTATGTGCGTAAAACCCAGACCTATTTAAATAACTTGCCTTAGAATTAAGAGGGAAGTTTATAATAAATTCCGGTGTCAAAGCTGGTTGGAGAATTATTGTAACAAAAATTGTGGTCACCGTGGCGGTTTATGGTTGCTCAAGGTAGTTAATGTTGCTCTAGCCAAGACTGATGGAAGTTGTGATAATTGCATGTATGGCTGATGATGGAAATGGAGCTGAAGGATGAATAGTTTAATTGACTGACACAGATGATACCTTTCCCTCATGGAGTTGTCATTAGTCTTAATATCGGACTATACATTGCTAGTGTAACAGCTAATATCTGTATTTCCTACGAAATTCATGCTTTACTCATATTATTTGCTCTTAATTTAAAAGTACGGGCTACACAGAGCCCTAAAGGATGAAAGGGTAGGAGAGGTGTAATCTGCCAAATGTTTTCCTATGCCTGCAACTCCTACTCCTACTCATACATAGGTGATTGTATTGTGCGGTCCTCCATAGGCAAAGTACAAACGCGGGGACACATTTCCCCGTAGATGCACCCATAGCGTACATACTAGATACTACACAGTGTGCGTGGCTGGTGTGTGCTTCCGTATGTACAGGGCATTGGTAGAGTTGGAAGGCTTTCAAGTGGGCACTTGATAGATTCGTTCAGGCTAAATTACATAATTAAATGTATACTCGCTCCTACTAAAATGCTTTGGACGATCTTCATTTATCTATATAACACGAGAAGCCACAACTTACACGTATGATTTAGCTCTCATGACAGGGTTTGTGGTGGGAGCGTGATAAATTAATATATAAACGGGACGATAGAAATAGGGTGAGAGAGATCTTCAAAACTTTTCCAGGTTCCTATAATTACAGTGTACAACATCAGTACTAGCATTAATGTCCTATATTTAGATTGAATTTTTTCCTGTACATATTTATATATAGTTTACAGTTGGAATTTTAACATGCGCTTTTATTTAGGTTTGTGCAAGTGGAATTGGCCTATTGGGTCTTCAACGCAAATTATTTTCGGAGGTGTAAGTTCTCACAACAGAAAGGCTTCAATGAGTTTTTTTTATACATAAATTAGAAGGAAAGGACTAGAAATCTAGGTAATAGAATTAAAGGGAACGTGTATATTTATGGGAGTAAGTGTATTTGTACGTGAAGGAGCTTAAGGGTTGGGTGTGTAGGTAAGGACTGTGTATTTGAGGGTCTCCTGGAAGGTTTAATACGAAGAGAGCTGGAGGAGAGTAGCTGTTTCTCTCGATTACATTTCAAGGGTCATCTCGTGCTCTCATCAATGGATTTACACATGGTGGGTATATGTAGGGAAAGCTCTTGATGGGATTGCATGCTTGAGCAATTAGATAAGGACAGTGACGGGTGGTTTGAATGACAGGACGTTCGCCTCCTGGTTTTTACGGGTGCGAGCTCTCCTTCCCCAAATCTCATACATAATAAGCTCAACTAAGAGATGTTGTTTGGTCGGTCCTGTTTACGACAGTAGTGTTGGGTGTTGGTCGTCGTTGGTTTCCGATTTCAATATCCTCATGCCGATCTCATATCCTGACTCCATTTTTCTTTCAGACAGGAAAAATGTATGTGCATATGAAGTATAGGAAATGCTAGATCTCACGAGCCCTTGAGTAAAAGTTTTGTCATTCCTCACTCACTCGCTCACTCTGCCTACAAGACCAAGTGGCTTGAATGCTATTTTGCTCAGCCAGATTTTTCTCTGATATAATTTTTCCCTGGCTACCCAGTTCACACACTCATGCCTCGTTGGAGTTTATGTCAGTATAGAAGCACTGATCCATATTTTATATCCATTGAATTGCATGAATTTCAATGAATTAACTATCTTTAGATCTCTTGAAGCTTTTCTCTCTCTCTCTCTCTCTCTCTCTCGCTACATTTTCTAGCCTAACTTGTTTAAAAAATTCGTAAGCATAGCCCAGGAAAGTTTAGTGGTCTGTGTAGAGATGAATGGAAGGGAAAAAACTCATTGAAATTTCAAATGGTATGACTCAATTTGAAATGATTCAATTTCAATAAAATATTTATACATTAATCATAGGTTGTTGAGAATTCCCACAAAATGATTTTATTAGTAGTGGGAAACCTTGAGTGGACTTGGGAGAGTTACATACAATAGCAGTAGAGAATATAGAGATGATGTATGTAAGGGAACTCTACAAGCCTTCCTTTGGTTATTAAGTGAGAGTTTTAGTGTTGGGGAATGGGAGGATTCCTCTTGTCATAAACTTTATGATGCGTTTGCTTTTTTTCCACACGGACTCCTCTCACAGAGCAATTCAGTCGGATATAAAACCTAATAAAATAATATTGTAAAAATATTTCTGACTGTAAAATAATCGTATGTAATAATTCTTGAGACGGTTTTTTTTCTTCTCTCCTTGCTCACATAGTCTCAACACTCCATTGCAAATTGACCAGTTTCAGTATAAGGTGATGCTTGTACTCAGAGAGCGCATATGTATATTTACGCTTAGTTTTGTGCTTGAGTAATATTAATAATGGTGGGTTATTGGTACGGCTACTCACATATATGTATTATAGCATAGGAAAAGGAAAAGGAAAAAAATATTTTAGCACTGACTCTGACTACCAAGCCATGCCATAAACCTCAGAGGTTTAGCCCCATAATTATTCCACACTTTTGACATATTATTACCCGGATCTCTGCCTGATGAGCTAGCAAATAAGGTTGTGGGTATATGTAAGTTAACCTGTGCCTCTGCCTCAGAGAGAGAGAGAGAGAGAGTAGTGAAGGGTTAATATGCATGTTTTCAGCCTGTCATAAAGGCTAATATTAAATCGTATGGAAAAGTGTAATCATCGTCATAACAATAAATTTTAACCGTCCTTAACGGAGGATTGTGCATGCCGTAATTATAGTATTAAGTAACATTCATTTGAGTTTTATCACACTAAATTACCGTAACATTATTACTCTGATCTCATACTAAACTTCTCTCTTATTGCTCATTCTTTCCAGCTTATAGCTTCCCCCCCCCTCTCTCTCTCTTTCTCTTATCCCTTTTTTCCTATCAGCTCTTATAAACTTGCATTGTTTACCAAATGAGTGTGCATAGACTTTTTCCATATATATAAATACATAAGGTTGGAAAGGTAGGTTGGAGGAGTCCTCAAGAAATAAACTATTCGGAGGAGAAGGAGGAGGAGGGAAAGGTCCACAATAAAGAAAAGTGGCTGAGCTTTTATTGAGACAAGAGAGGAAAAAGAAGGTCGTATATAAAGTAAATGGTGGAAATAAATGACGTATCATATATCAGTTACTGTAACATGCCGCGAAATCTTATTGTTTACGTTTTAATTTTCTGCCACAATTATGCTTTATAAATTTTAATCTAAATTTATATGACCACGTAATAAAGAAATAAATTTTAACGTTTTACTCCATACTATCTGGGCTTTAACTACCCTCTGAGTCCCTATACCTGTAGAAATGCATGTATATGTGTAAAGTTTAGACAACAGGCGCTCTACGTGATAGCTCACTGTGGAGCCTTTGAGCACTATTATTATGCCTCCTTATATGATCCACCCCGAGCCCCAGATGAAGGATGTAGCTACACCATGGGAAAAAGGCCATTTGGTCCAAATAACATGTAAAAATATGCACTAAAGCAATCAATAGTGGTAGATTTTAGCCTTGCATGTGCCTCTACAAGCTTTATGAGACTTTTACAATTATTAATGTATGCATTAAAAAAGGCTCCATATTAAAAAGTATAAGGTATGTTTTGTGTAAGGATTTTTATTTGACTCCATAAGAAAGTATAGGACTTGGATTGAGATATGTGTTGTGAGAGATTTACATAAAGATTTTTCAACCTGAATTTTATCATGAAACATTAATATAACTAAATGGGTGAACAACAGGGCAGGAGTAAAATTCTCTCCCTCATATTTTATCATGTCCGCCTCTATTTTCTGTAATAAAATCCTTCAAGATAGTCCAAAGATTGGTCTGTAAAAATAATGTATTGAGAGAGAGAGAGAGAGAGAAGGAGTGAGTCAAGTTTTAGCGAGTATTTTGTACTTGTCCATGTTTTTACGGCAGCTTTCGTCCTAAGTTTTCTGTACAGCAGTAGAGAGACTGGACTATTTTATAACAACTCACCCGTCATTTTACAACATGCTTTAAATTTCATTATCATGTAATATACGAGGGAGCTATGGTATATGTGTATGAAGTCTGGCTCTATAATGTTATGAATTGCACCATTCCAGGGTATGGATATAATGAATGTGCCAGGCTTAGCATTAAATTCTGGATGCCCAAAACTCTACACGTTCACTTCACATTTCCATGTAATTGTGTAATATTGTGTGGTTCGTAGGGCTACTACTCTGGAGTCCGAGCTATCCATTATTAAATGACCTGCTTCATTATGCACTGTAATTTTTTTTATAACTTACATTTACAAGTAGTAACATCTTCGTAACACGGATGTATATAGCAAAATATATGGCTCTACCGCACTAGAATATTAGCTTCAGTCAGTCCAGATCTCTCCTATTGATACTTGAGAACCTTAGGTGTATAAACAATAAAGGATGAATGTACAGAGGGGTAGAATATGTGGACACTTAAATACATAAGTGGAAGGTGAGATAGTTAATCTATATGATGGCTTTATAGGAGTGCATGTGTATTGTGGCTGTGTATTTGGCACGTACAAAAAAGTACACAGGTTTGTTTCAACTCAGGTGCACCGACAACTAAGATATAAAATTTAATAGCCCACCATTAAGTGCCATCCCATCACATCATCTAGGTTTCCTTCCTTCCCCAATAATATAATAATAATGATAATAAATCCATAAAAGGTAATTTATTTTGCTCCTTCTCTCTCTCTCTCCCTCTCTCTCTAATTTTTCCTTCTCACTCACTCTCATCTAAAAACTCTCCATGTCTCTTCACTCTTGTTCATTTATTTCCTTAACTATTGAGCATTACGTCAGCCTGGCCTTGAAGTACCATTAGATTTCATCCGCAGCCCTTTTATTTCAAGACAGCTACCACTAATTTTTTGAAAAACCTGAGTAATTTTTTGTAGAAATTTCCATTTTTACCTTGTTTTATATTCCTCAAAAAATCTCAAAAATTATTTCCTCAAAAATACGTTAGAAAATTGTCAATAGTATTACTATACGAAATTCCGGTGAGAATTTGTTGGCTAAAATCTACGACATGTATTTACATAGGGGAAAAGTGGCAATGTTAAAGGGCAGCAAGCTAAAAGATATGAGAAAACCAAGTAAAATGGGAGAGGCGGGAGCATTTAAAAAAGACAATGGTGCGATGCCAAAGTGTGCAACAACTAAGGGATGAAGGAAGGGACATAAAACTCCATATGATAGTTGATGTGTGCATGTAATTGAATTGTGAAACGTGCTTTTTGGAGGAAGGCAAGTTTTTGGAACGGTGTGTAGAGTCTGAGAGGATAATTGCTACATAATAAGGTAAATAATTGGTTTTCACATTGTCTAACTCCGTCTCTCCACTATCTATATGCTTGGATCTTGCGTGAAGACTCTATAGGAGGTTGAGAACATTGAGAGAGAGAGAGAGAGAGCAAGGAGCCGTAAAAATCCTTTAGATAGTATAAAAGGGAGAGGGAAATTACTTAACATAATAAAAATCCATGCACCATTGAGATGCAAAAGCCTATTCCGAAACTTGAATGTCTAATAAAGTCATAAATTACTCGCGAGAATTATTGAGGAAAACAATAAATAAAATCTCATTTTCCCACCCACTCAGTAATAATTCTTTCTCCTTTTATCAGAGCCATCACTTGGAATGAATACATGCCCTAACTAATCGCTACACCTTTAGCCAAAAAGTCTGAAGCCAAAACGATTACCCTGCCAAGGACTTAAGCTTCAATGTTTATTGTACGTGTGCGATAATGATTGCTAAGTGCAAACTTTTGTTTTATATTCTTATACTCACCACTATAATATGAACAAACTTGCTTATAGAAAAAAAATTATTCTTTTTCTTTTGACGCCACCATCATTTTTATTTCCATACTCTCTCACTATTTAAGCAATGCGTACGTGTTGACAGGAGACAGGTGTATGTTTATGTTCTATTCCTATGAAATTTTCAATGACTCCTTTGATTTCCAATATGTGCATTTTTCCATCACACATCCAATCATGCTATGCTCCATCCTTTAAATCTCTACATACGAATAAACCCATTAGAATTCAAATAATAGAACTTAATTACATTTCCCCCTGTACCAAGGCTTTTTATATCATAGAATTGATATGATAGACTATACTCGTTTGAAATAAAAATAATTGTGGGAGCCAATTGGTAATAAAAGATGCGGGAAGTGATTCCTCCATACACATGCTATATAATATTTTCCGAGGAACAAGTATTAATTGTTGCCACTATGTATTGTTAATGGGGTATATATATAGGATTGGAGCAATTAGGATTTTATGCTTGTAATAACCCACTGGTCTGTCACTAAAAATTTATTATATGGCTTTTAATCTATAGGAATTCATGTCTGTCTAGGAAATAATGGAATGCGGCGATTTGAAACAAGTTTCCTATTATTTACCTATGGCTATAATAATTTCCTATCCAGACAAAATCTAAGAAATTTTATGGGCTTTAAATTTTTTCCATACATGTCATATTTACTTATATAAAATTATATTTATTACTTTCCAGATTTATCTGTAGTGTAGCTCATGTATATATGAAGTACTACTACGTCAAAACGCATAAAAATCCAATTGTTTCATTCCCATGGAAAAGGTTGAAATATTTTCCTATACATTTTATACCCAACGAGCAGCGCAGCGTGTATGTAACATTCTCCATAGAAATGGAATTATTTTTATTTGCAAAAAGGAAATGTGTTTTGGTGGCGAAAAAAGGTTATTTTTTTCCATATAATATAAATTTTCATTGGAGTTGTATAGGAAACTATAAGATTTTATAGGATACTGTACATACATGAAAAAAGCAATTATGTACTATTTTCATGTTGATATGTATTTCTGATAGCGTTTTTATTATTAGTATTAAAGTTTGTTCTTGCCATTACTTTAACTCCTTTACCTTTGAGATATGCCTCTATACTTTTGAAAGGCGGAGGGGTTGAGTGGAACTGGGATAATTATTATTTGCAAATGTAATTTTTTTTTCTGACATTTACTAAGTACAGTGTGTATATATATGCATAAGAGTTGGAGAGAGAGAGAGAGAGAGAGAGGGGAAAAAATTCTATAGCTTGTAACAATTGCAGGTTATGTGTGCATTAATGGTAGGGAATAAAGGTGGATGTGATCTTTGTAAGTTTATAATTATAAGGTAGGATTCAAAATGGCGCCGGAGCTGCTTCTGTTTATTGCTCTTTATTAGTATGCTACCGCTTCTGAGAAAAACTCACTACACTTCCAATTGACCATCCTTATTTCTTGTTTATATGCGACAGTTCCACTATAGACTGTGCTTGATTCCTTATGTACAGCTATTACACTATGTACTCTTATTTATGTTGTTCTTGTAGTAGTAGAGTTTATGTAGGATGGAACTTTTTAATTTTATAATTAATAATTTAGTAGGGGGAACCACTACTATATGCCATATGTGTTCTTAAATGTTGTGTGTTTCCTATTGTAAGAATTTTCTTACACATCCGCAGGTAGTAGTAGTAGTTGTAGTTGTACATACAGAAAATGTACATATGTTGGCAAATTTTATTTCTTTATTTTGTGAACATGAAAAAATATGGAGGGAAAAAAAGAGGAACGAGGGGGAAAAATACGACTCTGAACGATTTCCAACCTCCGTAATTATTGACTTATGCACACAAGTAACATTAAGGGATGTGGTAGTAATAATGTAGGGCTTCTGACTACAATAATTATTATTTATGTAGAGGCATAATATACACATACGTGCAATTTATTATGACTACGTACATATTACATTTTGCATACTAATGTTGGGATTATTATTGTGTTGATGATGGCGGCTATAAATGCCTGGGAGAACTTACGGCCGTCAAAATCCTTCTCTATAGGATTTTCCTTGTAAATAATAAATGTTCTTGTTTTGTGTTTTTGCTGTCTTCTTATAAGCGGGACATTTGTATGCATAACATTATTGTATAGGAAAAGTACTTGAGAGGATTTCTTGTAATTTTTTCAAAGAAGTAAGAGAGAGATAGAGATAAAATAAAAAAAAGTTTAATGAGTACCTATGTACATGGTGTGGATGATTGATAATATTGTAATTTATGTATTTAATTATTTGAACGCAATGCAGAACTACTTGTTGTAATAATGTGAGTTTGGTGCTAGGGCGCGCATACGTGTTGTAATTGATACTCAATTAAGATGAATCAAGTGTGTTGATATGGTTGGGACATGGGAAGAGAGCTGGGGATGGGGTGGTAGAAATGTGAGTGTACGATATACAACGGCGCTATAGAGTAAGAGCTTCGTAGTATTTGTTGCGTATAAGAGAGGAAAAACATGGGAGAGATATGTCAAGTGAACAAGAGCATGCTCAGTCAATTACAGGTTATGATGTTATCATTATTCATTTCGAAGGCAATGTCAAAGATTTGACAATGTAAATTTTAATGCCAACAAGAACCATAAAAGATTTCCTTTTACAAATACGGAATGAGACTTTTATTCCCATGTATTGATACATCTCATAAATCATCATGTATTAAGCAAATGAAGGCGTTGAGTCTTTTCCCTCTCACACAATAATACTTAAGTATATGCTATCATATTATACACATACAAGACAATTAGCATTTTTCCTACCTTGTAGCAATCATATCTCTACTCAATTCTTTTCCTACTACGACAACTACTACTACACTTTTCACTTATTACTCCAATGTAATCCACCCGTTACAAATCAAACATTTATAAACGTTCATATAGTGCTGACACATAGGACGTTTGATTTTTACAAGTGGAGGGGCCCGTTCGTTGAACGGATAAATAAAATACTTTCATGACTTAAAAATATTGTTTAAGCTTGTATGTTTATGCCATCATCGACGTATGCAATCCGTTCATTACACGGGCCTAATATCCATTTTCGATTTTCAAATGGTAATAATTAAATCGGATATTGAACTTATTGCAATTGAATTAACGAGCCGTGAAAAGTTGTGAATGATATAAGAAGCAAATATGCTGTTGCTGTATGTTTATTATTATAAGTAATAGTAATTAGAAGTAATTGTACTGTAATGAAAGTAAGGAAAACCCCGCCAACGAACTTTTCCAACCTGACCTCAGCTGAAGTAGTAAATTCAAATAATTTTACCCGAAATTAAGGTCAAATATGTACTCTAATTGTAAGTGATAGACTAAACCAAAACTTCGTAGCTTAAGTCTTCGATACCATAACCACAATATTTTTCCATAATAAATGGAGGTAAATACATACTTACCTACGTCAAATTTGTTGGTTCTATTCGACCAATTAAAAAAGTAAAAAAAACCACCAATAAATGCTGCAACTATGATGGTCCCAATTAAACAGCCAAAGAATCGCCCAATTCACACGGTAAAAGTGCGGTTTCTATTCTTTAGCTGTTTAATATATCAAAAGGTTCTCCAATTATTGCCCTAAAAGGGATGGGACGGACTGACAAACCTTCCTTGTTTATACTTATTATTATGGTGATACTTATTATGATACCTTGGTATTATGGCGGTACATTAAACTTGGCATTTAGTGCGGTGTTCTAAGCATACGTAAATGAAGGCTATTAATTTAGAAATGTTGTAGTAGGAAATAATAATTCCCTTCCTCAAGAATATCCGTCCCATTTATTATAGCAAGATATAATTTTTTTTTGTGACACATAAAAATGTAATAATTTCCAATGCAGTTTAAGTGCGTATGATGTAAAAATGCATTTTAATGATAATGGAGAATGTATAGAAGTTGTTGGGAAGGGGATAACCTCTCGTTTATCTTTTTATTGTATAAATATTCCATTGAATTTACAAGTAAATCGATCATTTCTTGAAGTTTTTGCGGATTGCATACGAAATGGCCTCTAATGTGGATATAATACTGTGGAATATATTAAAATTGCAAATATCCTTTACATTTTTCTATGCATTTAATATTCAAAACTTCAAAAATTACTCAGCCAGTGATGCATGTGAGATGGGAGCGAGAGACATAAAATACATAAAAAGGATACATTCATCAAGGGAGATAATTTAATGGTGATATGTACATTACGTGGAGGAGGGTGACACCAACAAGACTTTTAGCATGTACTAAAATACAAGCCGTCTCCGTCTTCTGTCCAAAGGAACAACTCTAACATACAAAGTTGTATTGGAACAAAAATATTTTTTTCCTCATTTTTTTTCAATGAGGAAAAATAATGGGAAGGGGAACAATTAAAATCTATTTAATAATTCCATTCACATTTCCAGACCGTTTGCACTTACTCCTTTGACTTTTGATTTATCACTTAGTTGTCTTTCAAAGTTGGAGACAGGGCTGAGTGGTTTTTAGCATTTGAACAGCGTGCCACACGTTGAATGGGCTTTAAACTCTCGGATATAAAAGTGACTCAACTTTTCTTCTCTCACTATATGTACATAAATATACACCATATATATATATATATAATATACAATGAATGTAATACAGAGATAAATGCAAGCTGAATTATTATTTGATGAATGATTACTATTTGAAAGAAAGATGCAGGCAGGTATGTATAAGTAATGAGTAGTAGCTTCAATACGCATTTAATATTGAATATATACACATAGGCCAGGGTAGCCAAGTAGGAGCTAAAGTAATGAGGAGGGAAAAGTGAGACGAAGGTGTAGCTTTCTATGACTTGATTCTCAGTTTATTGAAGGAGTGTGTGGCAGGAGAGTGATGGGAAGAAGAAATGTATCCTAACTTATTATCCAGATCTGGTTCAAAGGTATAGATATAATAGCTAAACATAAATATACATAGCTGTTCAGTACTGTTAATGTTGCAGCGGTGATAGATTTTCGTTCACAATAAGAATGTTTGTTTAGGAGATAGTAATTA
>JAQFXU010002024.1:0-23490 GCA_034693705.1 Spatulosminthurus flaviceps
TACAAATTGCTATTGTTTGTACCACTTACTAAATTCCCATACAAAATCCCCATGTACCACTTACTAAAGAATAACCATTTTTCCAGACTTGTTGAGACAAGATTTTTAAATTCTACTTATTTCCTGCAAAGGAGTGAAATACCAGGTAAAATTGGTTTTTATTATCCTAAATCCCAAAAAAATATGTTACAATGTTCTCCAATAATTCCGTGACGAGCCCGGAAAACGACTTTAATGCTACATTTTATTATTACGTATTTGGATTTGTTTCTAAAAAACTTGTGAGTCGAAATTTCAGTCAAGTTGATTCCTTGTGTGCAGCCTAAAATCCAAAAAAGTTGGTTTTTCAACAAGAAAAAATTAACAAACTTCTCAAAAAATTCACCGCTATAATTACTACGTGTGTTATCTCTATTTAATCAAAAAGTTTAATACCAACATATTTTGGCTCTTCAATGTTTTGCACTTCCACATTATTTGTGGACTTGCTCTAATTATCGCGGGCTAAACTACAATATCGCTTTTATGATGCCGAAATAACGTGAAATAAATGACTTGATTGAAAAATCTCATTCGCTTCTTACGTCAGTATTTATTCATTGCTTGAAGGAAATTGCGCGGGAAAACAAACTTTTAGTAAATAAATAACAATAACGAGAGCCAGCCTCAGCGTGGCTGGAAAGTCAAGCAATATTACACGAAAAATTATGGAAATAGTAGTACAGACAAAATTTGGTTTACATGGAATGTTTTTTGAAACACGCTTTTACGAAAAGGCAAAGGTTCTTTTTTGTCAGTCATATTCAATTATAAGGTAGCTAACCTTCTTCATTAATATATACGTGGTTATTCATTTAATTATCGTGTAAAACGTAAAGCTACACCAGAAACCGGTACAATATAATATATGTACACAACTATAGAAGTCTTCTTCTAATTAAAGTAATTTTCAAAATTCATATTTTGAATAATAACATTATTGAAAAAATGTTAATTCTTTCTGCTTTTGTCGTTCCCAGTGATGGTAAGAGTACTTGGTGGTGTAGGGTTCAATCTTACTACAGTAAAACCGAATTAAAATGGGGAATCGGAAGAGAGATAACTAGTCATCAATCTCAAAGTTACCCGATTGTGTCAACGGTTCAAGAACTTTCTTCATTTCTGTAAAAAGTAAATAAAATTCATAAGATTTGTTGACCTCACACTTCGAAAATGTCAACCTCTCGATTATCAAGTTTTTTACGAATTCTTAATTTCACCCCCCCCCCCCCAGAATTGGGAAATGTTATAAACTTCTTATCCGTTTTTTTGATTACCTCGTGAAAACCTCTTAGTATCAATTTTCGCAGTCACTTTCAGTTCTGGAAGGAGATTGAAGCCGAATTGTTGTGCTACGGAAGTCAAGTGCATGTAGGTGAGTTTACCTTTTTTACCGACCCGATACTGACAGTCCCGAAGAACCAACTCTAATGTTCTCAATTCTGAAACAAAAAATAATAATTTTAATTAAAACTCCTTCTCCTTCACTATGTATATTCCGTCACTGGTGGTTATAAAAAAATATGTTGGCCTTGTTTGTACCTTTCATTTTGTAGATAATGGATTGATTTTTAAATTTTTGAATCTCTTTGTGAGTGAAAACCTTCTTTCTTGACGGATCCAGAAGTTGATCAATAACTCGATCAGATAGACCAGTGAAAGCGTGATCAAGTCTCAGCGGTCGCCCTCTCATGTATGTCATCTTGTCATGGCACTGATCACCAACCGAAATCGAGAGAAAATTTAGCTGGGGCCATAAACGGGATAGTTCTGGCAAGATTATTGGTATTTTGTTGGCAGAGCAAATTATTCCCAATCCCCGAAGGTGTGGGAAGAGTCTTTGCAACATCGATAAGCTGTTTTCGTACACACGTCCAACATTCAAATGATTTATTTGAGAACTCCAGGGGGAAATTATGTTTTTGGGAAAATTTCTTCTTAGGTAACCAACACTTGATTTGGAAAAACTAATTTTAGAGACGTGGGGAAATTTTTCTGTGAGTGACATTTTGGGAGGGAAAAACGAGCCTTCTTCACAACCGAGTTGAATTAATTCCAGCTCTTCTAATCGTTCTAAAGTAGGAAAATGCTGAACTGAATCGGATCTTACAGGTGGAATTTGAAGGAATTTTAAGCTTTCTTGGCTGCTTAGGAGGATGGAGAACAGGCAGGGTTTGAAGATTTCAAATGAGTTTTCAGGATCATGGGAAAATACACCTGGATGAAATCGTAACGAGTTTAACTTTGGCTGCAATTGAACCAATTTCTCGTACAACGGCAATAAAACAGTGCCTCCAAATACGTCAGAGAGTGATTTCAAAGCTTTACCCTTTTGAGAAATGCGGATAACATCTATCAATGCTAAAGGAAAGCACTCAATCTCCTCCAAATTTTCAAATATTTTTAAAAACGTTCCCATACTTAAAACGTCAAAACCAGCAGCGCCAGAGAGAAATGAGATTTTTCTCAGGCCTGCATGTTTAATCTGAGGTATGTCCGGATCAAAGAACTGATTTTCAACAGAGCCTTGCAAGGACGTGAGATGAAGACCAGCGGTATCTAATTTCTTGATGTTAGGAAAGTTCTGAACCAGAATCTTGCAAAAGTCGACCACGTTCATTTTAATGGAGTCAAAAGAGAGGTCCCATACCAGGAAGCCAAATTTTGAAAACAAGTTGAGTACTTCGTCGTCTATGATATTGACACCTCTAGAAACCTTCAGGTTGATGGATATTTTGTGGGTGAGAAGTACCTTATCAAGCTTTTGAGTGAGACCCGAATAATCCGAATTGTATTGGGCGACTATCTCATTTCGGTTGTAACGAGCTGTCTCGCTGACTTTAACGATGTTGCGATTGTTACCAGAATACCGAGACTCTGCGATGGAAAAATCGGGATATTCTACCCCGTAATAAAGGATCATGTCATAATGTGGCAAAAGCAATGGATCCGCAACAGCTCTCCAGTACTGGCTCACGTTGCAGCATGATACCAAATCCCAGTTGTCCACAAATTTGAAAATATTTCTTAGAACCTGAAAACATAAATTGTTTCATCAATTTCCAAGTAAACCATCATTTCTGAAAAGCAATTTCGTAGTCTCAAACACATAGCAATAACAATTTATAGAAACTTCCTACCTACCAGATAGTTTGTTAGGGCATCCTGAATAAATTCCAAGGTTTTTGGTGGTTCGTTGGGTGACATTTTCAAGCGCTGCCGTACTGATCGGTTGACATTCTGATCCTCAGAATTGCTCCGCCTTCGCTTACGACCCATTGTTTTCCGAGTTGCATTCATGCTGCTCCTGAAATATGAAATTAAATGTGGAAATTGGAACAAATACAAAAATTGAAGTACTTCATTTACTGGAAAACTATTAACAACAATTACCCACTCCTGCTGAATCTAATCTTATGGTGAAATATTATGTCATGCAATCTGAAAGTTTAAGGGAGGATGACAATTTGAATTTTGAGTGTGAAGATTAGAATAATAAAAACAAAAAACAGCACTTGACAAAAAATATTTTTGCATGGAAAGAGTGTAACGTGAAATAATAACTATTATTGTAAAGGGCCTCACTACTCAGTGCGATTATCTACTGCCAAGCAACAAAACTGGAATGAGTAGCTATTCTTTTTTCTTTCTTCGTTTTATAATTTTAATGTAAAACGACGGCGTTGATTTTTTCCTGACGATCTCATATTATATTTTGTATGTTTCCGACTGCGGCGGTTAATAATTTGTCCCTTTCGACGTGACGTAGGTATTTTTAAGTGTACGAATGTCAACAAGAGAATTTAATATTTGAAGTGCAAAATGTGAATGAGTACATACTTTCTTACACTTTACGTAAATTAATGTAAAACCTAAACATTGGGGATTACGTGTTTATTTTTAGTTATCACGAACCTCTGTAAAAGGTCAACTCTAATTGTAAGCTTTCCTTTGCGGCTTTATTATTGTAGAAAGTCAGTTGTCACGAAACCTGCTCGGGTCATCATCGCGGGTCAAACTACTATCGCTGTTTTTATGCTGACACAATGTGAAACAAATGACTTGATTGAAAAAGCTCATTCTCTTCTTACGTCAGAATTTATTCATGGATTGAAGGAAATTGTGCGGGGAAAAAAACTTTTGAATTTTTAAACTAATTTTTCAGAGCTTTTATAATTTTCAGAGCTTGGATTGAGTTTGAAAATGCTGCAACCCGTTTTACCATGTCTTAGAAAAGCTTCAAAAAATGATTTTCATTGAAATGATTTTGAAATGAAGCACAATTTTTAGAGACAATTATGAAGGATCAAAATAGACGAAATGTTTGCTTCAAAAGATTCCCAGAAATTCTCCTGATCGTCCTCTTGGAACCTACCTCATTCACGCGTGTCAATTAAAAAGGTAACCCGTGATTGATGGTCTACTCCCTGGAAAATAACATCGATACCAAATTCCACTGGGCTTTGTTGCAGCCAGTGTTTTTTAATTTCTGAGTTGCCGAAATGAGAATGGTTTCAGTTTCAGTCAACCCATTTCGTTGTCCGCCATTTTCTATATTGTGAGCCATTTTTTCGGCCATCTTGACACCCCGAAAATACGTTCCTACGCCTCTGAATTTCATCAATTTCCAAGTACACCATCATTTTTGAAAAGCAACTCCACAGCGTCAAACACAATATCTGTATTGTATTGTAAATCTTTATTGTTCATCCATGTCAGTGGCAGGCACTGTTTTCCGTCAGAATACTGTCAGAATGCTAGACTTTTGATGCACAAGATATAATTCTGAATCGAATTTTATGTTCGCGGGGAAGTATTACATATTTAACGGAAACTGGTCTACGGAGAAATTGCACTTTGAATTTTGAGGGCGAAGAATATTAATACTTAAAATAAAAAATACCTTCGCTTGGAAAGAGTATATGTAAAGAGAAATATTGTAAAAGGTCTCGCAATTCAGTGCGACTGTCTACTACCAAGCAACCAAACTGAAATAAGTAACTGTTCATTTACCTTTCTTCGTTTTTAGGGCGCCGCAGGTGATTTAATCTAGTCCGTACGTCCGTACGTCAGTACGTTCGCGAACTCGATTGCTCCAAAACCACTCAACCGATTTCAATAAAAATGTTGCGAACCTTCCTTAGGTGACCTGCAAGGATGAGTTCGGTTTTGGTTGAAATCGGTCGGCGTGTTTATGCGTTAAAAATAAAACCCAAAATATTATTTTTTTTCGAAAACTAATTTTTTGCTAATGAATGTTATATTTTGGTTTAATTTTTTAAACCAGCGGCGCCCTTCGCAGTTGCATCCCTTTAGGTGTGCCATGAATCGTTGCGAAGACTCTTTCTCCTGCATAGCATGATTTTGCCCATTTGTTCTATTTCGCTTCTGATGGTAAATGCCTCTCGTCTTACAATTTTGCTATCTGCGGGTTTTTTCTCTCCTCTTATATTCATAACATATTTATATGTTAAATGCAATATTTGTGAAACACATGTTTAAGGTGAGGACAAAATACATTATCAATCATATTGAAATCTGCGGTAATTTTTTGTTCCTTTTAATCAAATTTATCCCGTAATTCATAGAATAATTAATTCTGGAATCAATAATTTGAAGAATAAGACTAAAGTAAATCAGCTGTAGTGTCATGCAACAAATGAAAAATCCAATACAATACGAACAAGCTGAGTGAAACCTTACCGAAAAAATCGTTCTTAATTTATTATTAAAGTAAAGCTTTCCATCAGCTACAATTCAACAATTTCTGAGCATATTAACACAAGTCTTTCCTAAGGTCATCAAATCAAAAATATCTTATATTATAGTTAATTATTATTATATAATTACGTAACAACTTTTCACGTTAATTTTGAGAGGCACCAAATTTTTTGGGGCCGATCCCCAGCCACAAACTTTGTTTTAAGTACAGACAATTGTTTTTACTTTTGGAATGTTTGTGAAGCCCGCTTTTACGAAAATGCAAGGGTTCTACTTTGTCAGTCATATTTAATTCTAAGGTAACTTACCTTCTTCATTTCATATTTAAGTAGAAAAAAGCCAACCATAACATGGCTGGAGTCCACTTTTTTGTTTTCACTATAATGTACGCCTGCACCATCTTGCGGCAAACTTAAAAATCTAAGCCAACAACCATGACGAAGACGACGTCTCTTCTCGTTTAATACTATTGATTGATATACGTGGTTATTGATTCAATTACCATTTAAAGTGTAATCTCTACATCATAACCGTTACACACAAGTACAAAACTGCAGAAGCGTTCTTCTCAAGTACAAATTTTCAAATTTGTACTTTATTCGTTATTTGAATACATGTAAAATAACCCTTCCATACTAAAAACTATATGTAAAAATCTTGCCGTTGGTAGTGACGGTAAGTATACTTTTGCTGGTGTAGGGCTCAAACTCACCTACAATAAATCAGAATTAAAATGGGGATCCGGGATAAGAGATAACTGGTCATGAATCTCAAAGTTACCCGATCGTGTCAACGGTTCAAGATCTTTCTGCATTCCTGTAAAAAATAAATAAAATTCATTAGATAAGTTGACCTCCCCACACTTCCAAACAATCACCTATCGATCAAGTTTTTTACAAATTCTTAATTTTACCACCCCAGAATCGGGAATAAGTTAAAACTCCTAATCCGTTATTTTATTTACTTTTGTAAAACCTCCCAGACGTTTTCACAGTCACTTTCAGTTCTGGAAGGAGATTGAAGCCGAATTCTTGGGCTACGGAAGTCCAGTACATGTATGTGGGTGTACCGTCCAGATCCGGAAAGTCCCCAATGGCCAACTCCAATTTTCTCAATTCTGAAACGATAATTTGTAATTAAATCTCCTTTTTTAAACTCCTTCCCTATGCATATTCCATCATCGTGGTAGTTGTATGTATATAAACGTGCTAGCCTGGTTACCTTTCATTTTGTAGATGATAGATTGATCTTTTAATTGTTGAATCTCCTCTTGAGTAAAATAATTCTTTCTTGACGGATCCTCAAGTTGATCAATAATTGGATCGGGTAGACCAGTAAAAGCGTGATCTAGTCTCAATCTCAATGGTATTTCCCACATGTATGTCATATTGTCATGGCACTGATCACCAACCGAAATGGACAGTAAATTTAGTTGGGGCCACAAACGGGATAATTTCTGGAAAATTATCCGTAATTCGTTTCCAGAACAAGTCATTCCCAATCCCCGAATGCTTGGAAAGAGTCTTTGCATAATCGGTAAGCTGTTTTCGTACAGATGTCCAACCTTCAAATGATTTATGTGAGAGCCCCATGGGGAAATGAGATTTTCAGGAAAATTTCTTCGTAAGTAACCAACACTTGCTTCTGAAAAGGAAATTTTGGTGACGTGTGGAAATGTTTCTCTGAGTGACATTTCCGGAGGAAAAAACGAGCGTTGTTCATTACCGAGTTGTATTAACTCCAGCTCTTGTAGTCCTTCGAAAGAAGGAAAATGCTGAACAGAATCGGATCTTACAGGAGGAATTTGAAGGAATTTTAAGCTTTTTTGGCTGCTTAGCAAGACGGAGAACAAACAGGGTTGGAGGATTTCAAATGAGTTTTCACGATCATTCCAAAATACAGCTGGATGAATTCGTAACGAGGTTAACTTCGGCTGTAATCGAACCAATTTCTCGTACGCCGTCACATCTGTGCCTCCAAAAACACCAGAGAGGGATTTCAAAGCTTCGACTTTTTGAGCAACGCGGATAGCATCAATCAAAGCTAAAGGAAAGCACTCAATCTCCTCCAAATTTTCAAATATTTTTAAAAACGTTCCCATACTTGAAACATCGAAACCAGAAGAGCCGGAATGAAATGAGATTTTCCGCAGGCTTTTATGTTTATTCCGAGATAATCCTTGATTAAACTGATCTTCACCAGAGCCTTCCAGGGACGTAAGATGAAGACCAGCGGTATCTAATTTCTTGATGTTAGGGAAGTTCCGAACCAAAATCTTGCAAAAGTCTACCACGTTCGTCTCAATGGAGTCAAAGGAGAGGTCTCGTACCAGGAAGCCGAATTTTGAAAGGAAGTTGAGTACTGCGTCGTCTTTGATATTGACTTTACTGGAAATCTCGAGGTTGATGGATATTTTGTGGGTGAGAAGTACCTTATCAAGCTTTTGAGTGAGAGCCGAATAATACAATTCGTGTTCGATGGAACTCTCTCGGTTGTAACGAGTCTTCTCTTTGATCTTAACAATGTTGACACCCTTCCGACGACAACCACGCAGCTGAAATTCAGTCGGATTTGTCGGTGACTCAAAATATCCAGAATATTTAAAAATATCTACATTTTCAAGCTTCACGTCATAATTATGTGGAAAAACCAATGGATCCGCAACAGTTCTCCAGAACTGGCTCACATTGCAGCATGAATCCAAATCCCGGTCGTCCAGAAATGTGAAAATATTTCTTAGAATCTAAAAACACAAATAAATTATTAGGAATTATTGGATCTGTGTTGTATTTTATTGAATAGCAATAATAGTTACTTACCAGAAAGTTCGATAGAGCTTCCTGAATAAAATCCAAGGGTTGTGATTCGGTGGATGACATTTTCAAGCGTTGCGGTGCGGATCGGTTCAACTCAGTTGGATCAAAATTGACATTCTGCTCCTCAGAATCGCTCCGCCTTCGCTTACGACCCATTTTCTCTTGAGTTGCATTCATGCTATTCCTGAAATATGAAATTGAATGATTGAATGAATTGAAATATGAAACACTTCTTAACAAAAACTACTTCAACTTAGAAAGAACATACCGTGAGATAATTATTATTGTAAAGGGTCCCACAATTCAGGCCGACGATCTACTGGCAAGCATAAAAACTGGACTGTGAGTAACTACTCATTCACCTTTCTCGTTTTATAATTAAGTAAAACTAAGGCGTTGATTTTTTCCAAACGATGTCCTATGGCTGTCGTAGATGCTTCAAAGCCCGCTCTTTCGCTTATTTCCCAGGTTACGGTCAAGGAAGTCTAAAGAACAAAACGTCATTTGTTCACGCCAGCGTGATAGGATGACGCACTTGGCATTAAACTGCAGAACCACCCGCTGATAAGCACTGTTTTACCTGGTTGTGAAGCTATTTGTCAGTCAATTGTCATCGCCCTTTCGACGTAGGTGAACGAATATTGATTTATAAGTGTACGAATGTCAACAAGAGAATGAATGCATGAAGTGTGCACAAGTGAATGCGACTTAGTAATTTCTTACCTTTTATGTCAATTAATGTAAAACCTAACATTGGGGATTACGCGTGTATTTTTAGTTATCACGAACCTCTCTAAAAGGTCAACTCTAATTGTACAATAATTATTGTAAGTTTTCCTTTACGGCTCTATTATGGTAGAAAGTCAGTTGTTACAAAACCTAGTTGGCTACGGGCATTTACTCAACATGTTTTTAATACCATCATGTTTTAATTCTACAATGTTTTGGCCTTCCGCATTCTTTGTGCACTAATTCTAATTATCGCGGGACAAACTACAATCACAGTTTTTATGCTGAAACAATGTGAAACAAATGACTTGACAAATGACTGAAAACCTCATTCTCTTCTTACGTCAGAATTTATTCATTGATTGAAGGAAATTGCGCGGGAAAACAAGCGATTATAGTAAATAATAAAAGTGATCACATTATACTTATACTGTTTCGGAAAATACTTTGCTCTTCCCTAGAATTCCAGAAATTAAATGGCAGATCAATTTGCCTAAATAAATTATTTCAAAATGAAAGAGTAATACAAGTTAGTACAATTAATAGTTATTTAAAGTGACTAAATCGCCATAGTCATTTGGGTTCAAGATTTTAGGCGAAAATACGAATCAATTTTACTCAAAAAAATTATAAGGTTCAGTTACTCTAAAACCTTTCTCATGTACATCCGAGATGGCCACATAATGAAGGAAATTTAGTTTGGAACTACTCATCGCTATTGCAAAGGTGGTTCAAATATTCAAACAGTAGGTGAATTTTGAAAGAATTTTTGAAAATAAAGCACCAACCAGAGCGTGGATCGAGCTTGTAAATGCAATCCGTTCTGCCATGTCTTAGAAAAGTTTCAAAAAATGATTTTTGGAAAATAGACAATAATTATTATTATTAAAGATCAAAATCGAGGAAATTTTTGCTTCAAACGTTTTCCCGAAATGCTCCTGGTCGTTCGCTTGGAACCTTCCTCTTTGAGAAGCGTCAATTGAAAAGGTAACCTGTGATTGGTCCACTCCCTGGAAAATAATATCGGTACCAAATCCCACTGGGCTTTGTTATAGCCGAGCTTTTATAAATAAAACTCAGCCCAAGCCGAGCAAAAGAACCTGGATTCGCCTGTAAAAATTGCTTACAAATAGGAACAAGCACTTCGCGATATTTAACTGACCCCGTCTTGTCTTGAAGAAAAACATTGTAAAGTTCATCAGAAGGTCCTCCCAACTCGATTGGAATGGCAAATCCCACTTCTACCCCATCTTCGTTCAGATGGAATCGGCTTTCGGTGAAGTTTCGTCCAGCTTCTCGCAGTCGCTCTGCCTCTTCAGAGCTCCGAAGATGTCTCGGATAAATACCTGCGAGCACTCCCTCCAATCTGTTCCCAACCCCTAAGCTATAGCCATAAATACTTGTAAGGGAGGATGTCAAGTAAGTTTTATTATTCCAAGTCCAATAATCTGCGATGAGATCTGGGACTCCCTTCTCTGGTTTGTGAACCATTAAATTTGGGGATGATCCTTTTATTTCCGCAACTTCCAGCTCATTGGGAGAACAAGGGCCGATGCATTCTACTCCTTCAAGTTTTGAGTCAATGGCATTTCCATCGATCCCTGGGTAAAATGCTTGCGACCAATGTGAGCACATGCAGTGTTGAAAGAGACGAACACAAGTTCCTTGAGTGTCAATGGATTTAATTTTCCCAGCATAATTTTGAAGTCTTTGGCAACCCTTTCCTTGGAGAGCAGACTGGAAGTCGTAATTTTCAAAATTACCTGCGAAAGAAATCTCTTGTAAATGAAAACTCTGTCCAATGGAACGAAGAAATACAAAAACAAATAGTACAAGTAAAATTCCTGAGTAAGAATTTCATACCGGTGAAATTTGTCCCTGTGTAAAGTTTGGCACGGGGAGATCTCATCATTTCACCTGATAAATAGAATCAAAATAATAAAATTGGTGTTTTTTATTTTATTTCTCAAATATTGATTGAGAAAATTCGTGATTTTATTACCTTTGAGTTTCTCTCGTTCCATTCGCTCATTTTCCAATCTTTCCAGTCTCTCCGTATTGAGTTGTTGGAGTAATGGCAAAAAGGCGGTGAGATCATTCACTGTTTCATTTATTTGGGTCATAAATTGGTCAAAGGAGTAAAGCTTTTGCATAATTACATTGAAGCCGTCTAGGTACTGCTCCTTCACTCCCGTTTCTACATTTTGAATGTAAAATATTAAAATGTCTCACTTTCAAAAATTTTACAAATTTCAGAAAAATTTCCAAAATTAAGAAGCAAACTTTTATCACAGGTTTGTAAAAATAAATTCAACGAAATTGTAGCCTATTTAGCATGAATTTATTCCGGACCATTTATTACAAATGAAAGCCTTCATACCGGAGGAATCCTCTTCGCGTTGATTTAATTCATTTCCAGGCTCAGCCTGAGTTTCCCTTGCAAGTCTGACCAACATCCCTGGAGAAAAGAGTAAAAACAAAAGGAATCCCTTTTGAAGGAAAAAACTTGTGGCATTCATTATGAAAAGACAAAAATATGAATCGCTCTTTAGAATAAGATTTTTTTTTATCTCCGATGCACGAGTCAATTACTTTCCTTGAAAAGATCTTACTGGCCACTACTTTGTGTTACTTTGATGCAAACGGCTTTACTAAATGTAAATTTCAAGTTTTTACAAAAATTACTATTCTTGGTCCAAATACTATGGAAAGATTTCCTCAAAATATCTACATTCCTCAGAGAAATAATTATTACGTTTAAAAGAGGTGGAGAGTAAGAGAAAGAGAACCAGAGAATGATGAGAAGTTTGAGTCAATAGCTTATATAATTCTAAAGCAACATACTCTAATATGCTTTTGTGCGAGGCTGCAGGAAAAAACTTGGTTCCAGTTTCCTATAAGAATGAAACATGTTTATTATCAAACGAATTATTTTGTTAATTAAATCATCACATGCCTTCCCCGTGATTGTAAAATTATATCCTATGAGCCGCAATATATACAAGATTGAGGGGAATGAAAACAAACTTACTTGAGTTAAAAAGAATTAAAATGTCCTTGGAAGTGGGTATTGTAAAAAATAATGACAGAGATAAAATAAAAAATCGTCTTGACCGTTCCTAAGAATAAATAAAAGGCAATTTTTGACAAAAAGAATCTCTCATAACGTTGATTTAATTTTATGATTCAATTATTATCACACGCCTTCCTCGGGACTGTAAAACTAAATCCAATGAATTCAAATGGCGTGAACACTTGATGGAAATCAAGTCAGCTTGGGAATGTAAGGCGGCCGAGAATAATAAAACTTATTTGCGATAGCATCACCTTTTGGCTTGAAACTATTGCCACACTTTCACCTCACATTAATAAAAATTGATTTCAATCACAATTAATTTCATCTCTAAAAAATAGCTCAAATAGATTCATCAGTACATTTTGGGGTAGAATATTTTACTTCAATTACTATTTTCATGCCTTGGGCAAGTAATTTATTTATTCATGGATCGAAAGGAGCTTTAATTTAAACGCATTCAGTGCCTAAATTATTTATCATTATGCAGTTTTGGGTACAAGAAATCACCAGAACTGTTTTTACCTAATCTCCGGGAAATGCACATCAGAAGAACTTAACAAAATGGTCAAACTCTCTGTGGCAACCATGTGGATAACGGGGCAAACCGTTTTTACAAAATCAATGAATCCCACAAATTTGTTTGTGTTAAAATTTCCCTTGAAAAAATTTTAAAGCATAAGCAGTGAAGAATAGAAAATTTTCCATTACAAAATGACATGGAATATTACGTTTGTATTGTTGAAATTGTTTAAATAAAATTTTAACCTTGAAATGAATAATTTCTAGCCTTTATAATTTTATTTTTTCATAAAAAACAAATTCAACTTTTGGAACAAACTCTTCAAAAAATTAGGAATGGTGGTTGGAAGTAAAATTGTTGTCAATTTTTTAAGTAAATTTGTCCTAGTTTATTTTAATCAAATTTATGTCATCATTCATTTAACCATTGCGCATTTTTGAAAACACAGTAACTGTGTGCTCTGGAATCAATAACCCGTAACAAAATTAAATTTGATCATCCTTCCTGTAAATACAACCTTCATTATTGCATGTGAAAAATGAGTCAGGGCAGTCGGGACTAGTTTTCAATTTTAACGTGACTGCAACGTCCGACTCCTATAGCTGTTTCTTGATTTCGATAAAATAAATGAATAAAATTGATTATAAATTGTTAATGTCCTTGCACTTCTAATTAGACACATCTTCATCCAGTTTTTTTTACAAATTCTTTTGCATTTAATAATTAGAAAGTGATCATAATATTTTATATCTTTTATTGTTTAACTTTCGTTTACATCGAAGTACCCAGAATTGTCATGGTACATTTCAAATTTGGAAGGAGACTAAATCAAATTCTTAGGCAACTAGGGTCAATCGCATACATGAACTTGTACTCTTAGATTCCACCCAATACTGACAGTCCCCAAGAATCAACTTCAAATCTTTTTAGTTTGAAATAAATGGGCAAATCCTTTAAAAGCCAACAACCTAACGAGCAACGACCCTAATAGTCCTAACGAGTTTTCCTAAATACTAACGAGACAACAACTAACAAACCTAACGATCCGAAGTAACTAACGATCCTACGACTTGATACCAAGTCTATAATTCCATAAGAAAAAAATTAATATAATTTGTGCATAGTTGATTCCCAACAATGATTTCGGTATTGGCAGTTATTCGAGGTCCTGGGGCTTTCGCCCATGACCCAACATGGTCCGCAATAATGTTGTTATCAATAAAAAAAATTTCAAATCCACATGGGAAAGCTTTCAATAAACTTGGACACGAGTCGTGGTTTCTATATGTGAGATACTCCTGCAAGGATCAGTATGCCATCACAGTTCGCCAAATATAGGTTAAAATTTACGAGCTTAACAGACATAAACCGCTCACTTCCTATCAAAGTATCAACAATAATACTAAAATAAAATACACTTAACTGAAACTCTTTTTGTAACAGAAATAAAATTTCTTTAACAGCTTACACAACTTCAAAGCCAATCCAAATACCTACCCCAGAAGGTATCTGAAAGTTTTTCTAGTTTGGTGTGACAGGAAAAAAATATTCCAACTCAGTGAAGCAACATCAAAATAACATGAAAGACGTTAGAATAACTGCAACCAATACTTATTGGAACTTAGGTTAAGAAAGTGTCAGAAAATCTACTACAAGGCTTGCCTGGTAGGAAAAGGATAGCAAAATCAACCTACACACATATTCAGAAGAACTGGTAATCGTATTATTAATCAATAAGAGGAGAAAACGAAGAATACCTTTCCAAGCACAGTTTTACCATTCACACCGTTAAAACTCCGTATGTACAAGAAAATGAATAGAAAAAGCACGATATCAGCGTTTGTATTACACCTTGTCTCTCTTGCATGTATTTCATAATTGTTAAGAATGCAAAAATGCCGTACGTCAGATACTACAAAACTGTTAACAAAGTAGGTATAAGAATGTGTGGATATACCGGAAGGTGAAATGAAGGACTATAAACCACCCCATTATGTTACACGATATAACTTATTTCATTTCAGATCGTTTATTCATTTCAGATCGGATCGGGTGAACCCCTGTCCTATCAATGTAAACCCGTACAACGATTTTAGAGAGGGTTTCTGCCGAACGATCTTTACCGAGCAACATAGACACATGTATTTAAAAAAAATTCCCCAATATTTAGGACATATTGCTTCAGTTTGCGAACCCGAAAAAACAAATCCAAACGTATCCATGAGATTAAGTAGATTATAATTTCACAAGTGAGGTGGCATTCTGGCCAAAGACGAGACTGTCCAAACCTATAAGAAATATATTAGGAGCAATTACTAACAATGTGTTCACGACAAGTGCAATACTTGAAATTTTTATGCTATAGACACTATCCAAAACGTATCCATGAGAAGTAGTAGGTTATAATTTCACAAGTGAGGTGGCATTCCGGGGCAAACACGAGACTGTCCGAACCTATAAGAAATATATTAGGAGCAATTACTAACAATGTGTTCACGACAAGTGCCATATTTGGAGACCTTAGACACTATTCAAAAGCTCCTTGCGATCCCTTTTCAACGGTTTTAACCGTAAGTTTGGTACTTCTGCGAGCAGTGCACCTTGATACTTGAATAAAATAATTGACGAATTTTACGTTAATATATATTGTCAGTCACCATTGGTTCCTGCCCTTATCCTCATCGCCATGGATATGCCCCGTACTCCTACCTACTTCTATTTATTATTATTATTATTTTAAATTATTAAAATGTTTTACGAAACTAACCTATCAATTTATGTTATTTTAAATCTATATTGTGGCTTATGCTACAATAATAATTATTGCTACCACTGCCCCATTCTCCCCCTGACCTTCTCCCAAATAAAACCTCTTCTGACGTCTCTCCCAAAACCCTATCCTACTTTTCCCTCTTCTTTATTTTAATATAGATTTTCATAAGAAAATCATTATAGTTAAAATAACGAATCGCGGCAAAAATCGGCTTGTCCATAGCAAAGTGGAAATTTTAACGAGTTTAAAAGCTTAAAGGGCATACTTATATATGCTTGAGAAGGAATTACACGAGGAAATGATGCCGTTGTGGCACGTACGAAAGCTTAAAGCATGCAGACTAGAAGTACGAAAGGATATTAAGTGTCAAGATACATTTGGTATGAATTTATGTGACCTTATTTCATGGCATTCAGTAGCTAAAAAATGATACTTGTTTACACGCGTATGGTTATTAGACCAATGGCCTCGTCGATATTTATTCACACTTTTCATGCTTCAGAATATGAATGACATTAGCAACTACAAGCGCAAGGACCTTTTTCTAGCATTTGACTTTAATTTTTGGAAAATCGCGCAGTTGTGACCAGATGGAAAAATTTGCAACGAGAGCATTCAACCATGCTTTATGCTTTATGCTACCGCACTTTGTCCTACGTTGTAATTCGCATAGTAATTAAACTTAAGCCTGTGATATTCAATACATAATAAATTATAAAATGTACTATTATCTAGAGCGACAGGAATATCAACCCTGAGTAATGATTGTAGCTTGGAAAAAAGAGATATTTTCAAAATATAAAAATTCATTATTATGGCAGGTGCCCTTTGAAAGGATATAATTCTAATTTTATTCGCCCTGATTCCTTAACTTTTCTTTATTTTGATGCATCAATTTTATTCCGTGTAAATATTAGGACCTGGAGGTTTAGGTTTTCTAATTGTTTAGGATACCCTTAAAAATATCCAGTGTACTATTCAGGTGTGTATAGTTTATTTTTTGTAATTTCCTTACGTTAATTACATTTTTTAGCCAGCAGTGGTGCATTTTCTCCAACGTATATTTACACTTGTTATTTAATTGTACTTTAAAACCGAAAAAGACTGTACTAAAAATGTTATTATAGTTTTCGTTAGTGGACCCGTGGATACAGTGATTAGGACCTCGTTTTGAACGAAACGTTTGTAACCGCAGTTGAATTCCATCTTTCATCATCCAACAGTTAGATATGTATACAGATATTCCATGGTTATCATGTTGTTGATTATATCCCCAGGTTAGGGTATATGCTAGTCCGCCTGTTTAATTTCAGTTTGCGTTTAGTGCTGTACTTAGTAGTATGTACTTAGCATATCTCGTTAATTTTTTCATAAAAACAATTATTTCTTGTTTTGCTTTCTTAACCTTTTACTATCGAAAGGTCGGTTGTAGGTAGGTGGTACGGTTTTGCCCATAATATATATGTATAGCGATAATTCGAACAAAGACCAGGTACGTTTCTTAGCGTAGAGAGTGCAGAAACAATTTCAATGAAAAATACAAGGGATGAAAAACATAAGCCAACTAACACCACATCAAATGTTAGACCAATCGATCCACCCAAATCTAATGCCTTCGTTTCAAGTCTTTTCAACAATGATTGTACCCGGTGCCTTGGAAATCTTATTTGCTCCCATTTACTCCAAAGAAAGTAGATACCGTTTGAAAGCAGGGTCATTGCGGCGTTCCCAATATGATTGTATATTTTTCCGCTGGTTCCTTCAATTATCAATTTTCTGTAAGAATCATAAAAGTGATCATTCCGAGTTTTCCAGTTGTGGGCGAATTTCAATTTCCTATGGTTCATCACTTGACTCACATTTGCCCAATAATATTCAAAATCTTCCTCAAAAACTACCAATGCTGTTTTCTCACGCACCAGAATTTCTTCAATCCAGTTAGTTAGATTGTGTCGACGCACGCACTTGAAACGACCTGGAGCTGCGTTCGGAGTATTATTGTAAATTAAATCAACCGTATATTGCAAAGAATTTCCGTATCCGAAACCCTCATTCCCTTCAACACACTTACGAACGCACGTTGGATCAAAAGGATTGTAGCAGTGACTATAAATAGCACGTAATGCGCTGGGTACGTCTCCTGCCGGAAAATAAAAGGTAAAATTTGACATCTCCTTCAAACTACGCCATTTGGTTTTGAATTCATTTGGAACTGTGAAAGTCGTTTTAAAGTAACTTTTGTAGCTGACGGAAAGGAACATTACGGAGAGGAGCCAGAAAATAGCTACTCTCTTGCGAACGTCACCTACTTTACTTCCCTTTGTTTTGGTCTCGGGTGAGAAAATACTATTGAGTAATGGCTGATCCAACAAACTCCCGTAGACAGAAAAACCTTGTGACAAACAACTCCGGGACGCAAATTTATTTTTCATTAAAATCCCGTTCAACATGAAAACAACTACGATGGCACACGAGCAAGTTAATAAAACCGCCCAAATATACAAATCCATTGAATCCGTATGGATAGAGAAGTTAAGTCCCTCCGTTGTAACTTGATCAGATGTGATGAATTTCAATGGAGCTTGTGGTTTGAGTAAAAGCAATTGCGTAAAGCGTGGGCCGCCTATTTTGCTAAAAAACATTTGTTCCCCATTGGATTTAAGGTACCAAGTTAATGCAATCTCCAACTTTTTAGGGTTGTGGGGAACAAACGGATTCCTTGTTGATGAAGAGTAGTGAGAAGTATCATTTGCTTTGCAAGTTCTAATAAACCTTCCGTAGTTTGTGTGCTCATTGAAAGTTCGAGTCATGGAGTCTGCGCAGTCTGGTGTAGAGCAATGGAAATTAAACCTTGAATGGTGACTTTTCAACTTGTAAGGGCAACTATAGTATCCGGACTGGAAATTATCATTAGCTTCCAAAACGAATGTATTTGCATAAGATACCCTCACGCCGCTGGCAATTTCATGAAGCCACATATTTCCTTGTAAATTTGGACCAATTAGAATTACAAATGTCGGTATAGATAAATGAGAACCGATTTCAGCCACAATAAACCTACTCAGAACGAAGCTTTCACTTGCTCGTCTTGAGTCTGGATCATAAATTCCTATTAAGAAAACAATTTGAACGGTACAGTTTAAATTTTGGGACTTAAAAGCCTTCGGGGTTGAAATGACCTCGCAGTTCTTTTCTTGTGGACAAACCCTAAGATTGAGAGGAGTCTTTACCAGAGCGTGGAGTTCGCTTCTTTCTATGGATAATAATTCAAGGACGTGGAAAATGCACGTTTGGAAACCCTTTGTCAGTCCCTCCATATCCGCTTCTACGCGAATCCCCCAAATCAGAAATAGAAAGGCGGAAAGGAGCAACATTTTCCACAGACCCGAAGTACCGGTAGAAAATGAAAATTTCCTTGAACTTTATCAGGTCTGCAGATTTGAACCTTACATATCAATAAAACTTTCTACAGTAAGGCATACATTTGGAGCTTCAGAGCGGTAGAGTTGAAAATAATAAAATTTTAATTTTTAGAAGATTTTTTACCTGGTATCATGGAACTTTATCCAAAAGACGTGGGAGAGAAATTGCAATGCTCACAGAACTCTCACTAGACTAGTAATGTAGTTTTTGGGATTTTAGCGAATTAAAAAATATGTGCTTGATGATGGCTGTACAAATTTATCCATGTCACTTTTAGATATTGTTTTGATGGGGAGCCAAGTTGGTGAGAACTACTTGAGAGCTCGAACTAAATTAAATGGCTTTCAAGAATGATAAAGCCCCAGCAATGTTCACCTCTTATGAACTGAGCACCTGAGTCTTTTCAAATAAACGGTATTTAGTTTGCGTTTAAAAATGTAAATTAATTTCAATACTGACTACAAAGACATTGATTGTGAGTGTGAAAAAATTAAAAATCTTGTTTAAATTATACTCTGACGTAGCATTGAAATGCGAATCCAAAACTTGTTCCAATCACTTATTGAGTTCTGTGGAAATAGTTTTTTCATGACATTTACTCACATTGATCTCATTTCCCAGAAACGTTTTCCTTGCCGTAGATAATTGAATCCGGTGGATGGGAACTTCAAACTTTACTATTCCAACAAGTTTGAGTGAATTAATTGTAATGTTCGTTGAATTATCCATGCACTTCTAGTTTCCACGTGCCGTGAAGTTGAAAAACTAATCTAATTTTCCACTCCATTGCATTGGTCAAGAAAGTTAAGGTTAAAAAACCAGTCTGATTTACCATGGCGTAGAACAATTGATTTGGTCTGAATGCAGACAAACTACAAATATTAAATGGCTACATTTTAATTCAGTTCAATTTCCATAACATTTTTCCAACTAAAGCAGAGTCATTCCATTGGTGTTTTCCCATTGGTATTGGCAGGAATGTAAAAGCTCTGAAGAAGTCAAGCTAGTCAAAATATCCGAATAAAATTTTCACTTGCATGACAAACAAGTAAACGATTATTCACAGGTTTTTGTTTCCTGCTAAATGCGTCAGAGAGGAAATACAATCTGTTTCGTTTTGACTTTTAACCTTTCCGCAACTAAGCACACATCTAAGCTTTGATTAATTCGAATCAATAATTATTATTAAAATCATAATGCCCCGCAGTCAATATAATTCTCTTTTATCAAGAATTAGAATTTTCCTTTCAATGCTCACCCGACAACCAGAGGAATCAAAGGTGTTGATGAGCAGAGATCACGTGTATTTCTTGGAAATAATTTGCTCGCCCAGGGCGAGGAAGTACATTTACTCCGGGTTCATTTGGAATTCCTACCTTGGTGTCCTCCCCTACGAATGGAGGCCAGAAGAGAAATTTTTCGCTGCAACTCAATCAGTGTGGAGGAAATTCCTGTGGTTTCTAAATGTGGTATCTTGGGCCATTGTGGAATTAGTCCTTGCCGTGCAATGCATGCGTTTAGGAGAAAATGAGGATTCCAGGGAGATTCGGGCTCTCATAGTTTTCTCTCTGATTATCATTGCATTCTTTTTAGGCCTCCACTTTGGGAATTTTCTCATGTACCAAGACTATCCTGCCTTTTTGAGAATGACCAACGTATTTCTTGTCAAGTTTCAACGTAAATGTTGTTATACTAATTTTAAAAATGACCTTTTTATATGGTTGATTGTGAGAAGATATTGAGTACTCTTGTTTTCAAATGATTCCAGAAATGTACGGAAGGAAAGAATTGCGTGGGAGGAGGTTCTTTGGGGTGTTCAATGATTTTCCTGGTTTTATTATTGTTTCCGGATATTGGGTTTCAGCATGTAATGTAATTGCAAGTTCCGTAGTCATTTTTCTCTATCCGGAACTTCTTGCAGGCATTACTGGTGTTAGAGTGGAACCGGGAGTTTTTTACTGGGTATACTCAATTGCTGTAGCAATTTTTGCGGGTTACTTGTGCCTATCCATTACTGTGATTTACATGGTCTTAAACAATCCCTTGCAACTGGTCCTGTACGAGACGTTGGAAATTCTGAACGAGATGAGGCAAGTTTAGTGTTTCTTTTTTGTACGAGGTTTTTCATGACAAATGCAGGTTGAAATAATGGCGTCTTCGAAAGAGGATTTTGAGAATCAAATTTTCTCTCAGATTAATTCACTAAAGGGAATGTAATGGCTCTCAATGAAGCATTAGAGTGTAAAATTAGCATGATTTTGTCTTTGCAGCTTGAAGAGTCACGTACACTGGACATTATCAAAGCTTCGGGCCCGAGACACATTCATCAAATTGTACAGGCAGCTCATGTTGTTGTGGCAACAACAATGCACACTCTATAGCCCCGTGATACTTCCAGCCTTACAACTTGACGCTTTAGGAATTGGAATTTACTCCCTTTATTGTTCAATTAGGTTTGAAGGGCTTATACGCTTGCTCATGGCTGGGTGCTGTGTTGAAAATGCAATATTTGGTGGAGCTTTATTTTCCATGCTTGGTCGTTTCAATGATGATTCAAGTAATTTGTTACTATCGTGGCGAGTTAAGAGAAGGTGTAAGTATTTTCGGAGGACACTGCATACTTTGCGGGTTCTACGGTTTCACATTGGAAGTCAATATTATTACGTTGATAGGGGACTGGTGCTTACCATGTTGTCCATTATTGTGCAGAACACTGTGAGTTTGCTCATGCTTTAGTGGAAAATATCTCGATTTTAAATTATAGGATGGACCAGACACATAATCGTTAATAATGCGGATCGATCAAGACCCTGACCACGCTTCTCCAATAATTCATTGCATTGTATCGCATTTTGTAGTTTTTGTACGAACCCTAGTGATTGGATTCATTTTGCATATGAAAAGAGTCAAAGACGAGGAGGTTGGGATAAAAACAATTTATTCGTAACGTAAAACTGCTGACAAAACAACATAATAAAATTATTTTGTTCCATAACAACATTTTGTGTAGGATTATTAGGATAGACGTTGACCTAGGTGAGAAATTTATAGCTCATTTTTACGTGTTATCATGGCACTTTTTGGGGCTTAACAAGGACGTGGGATAGAAATTGTAATGCTCTCAGAACTCTGGCTAGACTAGGTATAGAACTGCTGGGATTTTTAGTGAATTAAAAAATATGCGCAAGTAATTGATGGTTATACGAAATCAACGTCTCCAAGATATTGTGCTAATGGGGATTGGTATGAGATCTACTTGAGAACGGAAACTGTATTGAATGGCCTTGAAGAATACTAAACCCGAAGCACTGACCAAGCACTGTGGAATTCTTGATCAAAAGCTAAAGTAATTGGTGATGGTAATGTGGAATAAAATGATTTTGGAAAAATACACTTCTGTGCAGGAGCTAATATCATATTGGATTACGTCGACATAAAATGATGATATACATATAACCTCATAATATAATTTTCCAGGGGTCCACCAATATATATTATTTATATATATACATATAATAAATTGTAGACATAGAAATTCCACTGAAATATAATAGCATTCACTTCTAGTAAACTAATTGTAAGTAAGCACCAAGAGTATGTTCAAATAAACGGCATTCAGTTTGAATAATGTACTGTTTAGCCGACAAGAAAGCAACATCTTCCAAAAGTTGCCCTGCCTTTTTCATTAAAATTATTAATTAAACTGGAAGTGGGGTTCCATGAAAGGATAGGCATAGGGGCAGCTTTCATCGCTGAATCCAGTGCAGCCATGCAATTTAGGAGAAAACATCTTCCTGGATAAGAAAACTGGACATTCTGGAAGTAACTTTCAGTAAAATCCAGGACATGGCTGTGAAAATAGGCGAAGGAAAGGGAATGGAAGAAAAATAAAGAAAAAAATACTTTTTCTTTTAAAGCTGCCAGATTTTGATTTCCAAAAATAAGTATATTTTGCGCGAAATGTACATACACTAAAAAACACTCAAAAACACGGCGATACTTAAATTACATACTCATGTACACAAAAAGATGTATTTTCATACACATTTTAATTAATTCTGAACGGCTACAATTAAATTTATGTCCCAAAAATTAGGAATACTTTCTTGACTTGATGTATGAATTTTTTCCAAAAGCTTGGTGTTTTGCAAAATCATAAAACTCCACACAAGTAGCTTCTGGGTAGAATTATTGACTGAAATAAGAAATTCGTCGCTTCGCAATGATTCATGACACCCCATAAAGGAGTGTTTCTGCGAAGGATACCGTAAGTATATAATAAAAAAATTCATTGAAATCAAACATTTTCAAAATTTAAAAAAAATAACCCAATCAAAGTTTTAGGATAGTCAAAATGTATTTAGTGACATATAGGTGACAAATGAAAAAATGT
>JAQFXU010002025.1:0-23489 GCA_034693705.1 Spatulosminthurus flaviceps
GATAAGAGAGCCGAAATATTGATCCTCCTCCGACTTAGATAGGTTTTATTGTAATTAATTACATGCAATTTATGTCTTATGACCATACACAACAACTGTATGTATCTCTACATTCAGATAGGCCTGCGTCATTATATGTACCTACGCACATGAGTTGTTTGTTTATCCAGTCCTAGCCTGCTAAAATATTCCAAAGAATTTCCACCGTGAGTGCATAACACTGGGGAATCGATGGAAATAGAGGCATAAATATGCACACTGCAGAAACTCCGGAGCTGGAAGCTCTCAATAAAGTAATGATAAATTTACAAGCTTGCATTTAAATATATTTATGCCTTCCGTATTAGCTCCTGTACATGCATCATCTCCTTTTACAATTAACGCATATTAAATTTTCAGCCAAATCCAAGTAGGTAGATACACGTGCCTTCATATAATTATATGTAAATATAGATATAGAATTAGTCAGAGAAGGAAAAATAACCCGAAAATTTTAGTGAGGTACTTATGTAAATAAAAGGTAGGGCCTCAAGTTATAGGAGAAAGCATATAAGGGGAAATTGTAAGGATCTCTGGACGATAGAAAGGCTCTCAGTCATTCTCCTCTCACTTGAACTAAATGATGGAACAAAGGGAATTCTCAACGAGGTACCTACCTCCTCCTTAGTATATAGCTTTATAAACAAATAGCCCGGAGGTGTGTTTGAAAGGAAATTCAGAATAAACAGAACAATCAAGGATTGAGAATGGAGAATAGAGACATAAGAGGGGGATAGAAAAAATTCGAGAGAATTTCATGTGGTGAAAGCTTTCCCAGAAAGCAATCAAGCCCATGTCTTATTAACTATGAAGGAAGGAAGGAAGGCCGGAAGGGATTTTAAAAGCATTGAGTCCATCGCCCTCGTCCATGTAAACATTGTATTTTATGTAACACAGACCTTTGTCAAATTTCAAATTGGTCCATTATATTTATTTAAAGAGATGTGAGGC
Organism: Spatulosminthurus flaviceps; assembly: GCA_034693705.1. Lineage (NCBI taxonomy): Eukaryota > Metazoa > Arthropoda > Collembola > Symphypleona > Sminthuridae > Spatulosminthurus > Spatulosminthurus flaviceps. The sequence continues at coordinate 991 of JAQFXU010002025.1, forward strand.
TGAGAACTCACTTGAGATTGTGTCGAATATTGTCAGCGGAAATTTGACCCACAAGTTTCTGGAAAGTAGATTCATTGATCTCGTGTGTGGACCAAGAGAGAGGGGATGGAGGGGTCCAGGCTGTATGTGGCTTTGGAGTGTTGCTTTTATTAGGCACGGGGCTTGGTTCCTTTTGCCCTATGAGGTATCCACAGATCAAGCCAGTGAGGAGGAGTCCAGCAGAAACGGCCAGGACTTGAAGCTATGAATGCAAATGAAGGAGAAACAACTTAACAAGTTGAGCCTGTAGTACTTAATTATATGCATTTCAAGGGAAGTAGATATACACATATTTGTGCTGGCAGTGAGTCCTATGCATTAGACAACTTCCGCAAACATGCTTGGAATTGCTTAACTTCCGTCCCATATGCTTAAGAAAGAGAGAAGTGAAGGGGATACGAGAGGATTTTTTGTTTACCTTCGCTTTGCAAGCGGATGCCTTGGAGGAACGTTTAGAATGCACCCGAGCTGTTTGGATGGCGACGATGGGCTGAGAAAAGGTTGTTGATGGGGTTTCGTCCGTATGATCATGATCTTCTAGCGTGAGCTGCTCCTCCACACTCATTTCCGTCTCGTCTGAGTACTGCCACCGACGGTAATCCTTCTTTCCCGGCATCATCAGCCTGAACCAATCCATTTTCAAAAATCAAATCTAAAAATATTTAATATCCTGTCCAAATCACGCTCCGTCTAAACTCACCACATACAGACAAATGCTCAATGTTCTATGGAGGAGTTCCTTGAGGAATTCAAAAATCCTCGGTATAAAAAAGTATTCCCTTGTCAAGTCAATGGGAGAGGAAGGAAAGGGAGCGTAATTGAAATTCATGAAGGTAAGTTCGCTATAAATTGTGGAATTGCGGGAAGTCTGCTCTCTGCCTAATCATCCCGTTGCTTAAAACCGGGAGAAAACCCTAACTGGATTTATGGGCTCTTTCCATTTGTATTTATTTATATAAGACACTACCACGCGTCGTCCTCTCTCTCTCTCTCTCTTCCTCCTCTGTATGGTCAGGCTTGCTAACTTTTATGTGGACAAGCTTACTTTGGCAGGTTGCTTTTCCTCCAATCTATACTTTCTCCCTCTTCTTTCACTATATATGTATCCGTCACTTTCCCAACATTTATATAAATATCTGAGGAACTTCTTTCCTGTTTCCAGATACTATATGTATATATAGATATCTACCCCAAGCACTCCAGGAGGGTTCACTAACAGCAAAGATAATAAAACAAAGGGGGAACCATAGTCCATGAACAATCACATCCTCTGCTCCCCTAATCATTATTTCCGAATCAAGAGAAAAAGTATTGCGGGAATTGTTTCTCTACAGGTTTTTGTATCTTCAGTGGTTGTATTTTTAAGTGACAAATACAGGGGAAACATTAATACAAATAAGGACCGAAAGTTTCTAAGGACTGATTTTGTTCTGAAGCACTTTATTTGAAAACAAGTGGCAATTGAAATGGAAACCATTGATTTAGAGATCACCTGCTATCCCCTACAACCTTTCATCAAGTCAAGTAGACGGAGGAACTTTCCCTGACATGTTGGGAAGGAATGGTATGGCCTTGTACTATACAGCAATTACATGAACATGAGAGGTTTTTTTGGTGAGAAAATAGAAACTTTTGATTTGGTGTGGAAAGGGAAGACTGTGAGTGAGCGGGAGTGCTTATCTCCTCAGCTCCTTTCCCCAGTATCTCTTTAACTCTAAACGTCCCAGGAATCTCACTTTCTCTCCCTTCCCATCGCTTCATTTCTCTTTCTCTTTCTTACATTGGCCAAAGTGTGATTTAGATGGTTGGATCTTTCGAAAAGTCCAGCTCTTCCTCTGGGCGTCTTTTTCTCAGTTAAGAAGAAAGGAAGGAAGAGTTTTTTTTTCAATCCTCATTTCTTGTCACGTCTTTACTATACTCCCAACTATTACACGGACAATTTTCTCCGTGGATTCTTTCCTTTCCTTTCTCTCCTGGAGAGTTCCTCGGTTTCCCTTGTCTCAACTACTTACTACGACTACTTGGATGCAGTCCAAGAGTAGGAAAAGTTTGCTCTTGTCTATTGCTCTACAACTTCATGCGTTATTAACGACTGGCCAATATTATTGCTAGAAAAAGAATACTATTTTTTTTCTCTCTTTCTTTTTCTCTTGAACTTTCCCCTTAAGTTCTTCGACCTGGTTTTTTCTGTGTCACCTTGGGCTTCTCAAGAGATTTTAGTTTTGTATATATATGACCAACTGTGGCAAAAGCCACATTTAATGGATGCTCAACTTCTTTTTGTGGGAGAAAGAAAAAAAAAGTCTCAAGGATTTTTTAGGGGTGGGGGAGAAAGTTGTTTATCCCAATTTGATCTTGTTTGGCGCCGAGAGGAGCCGGGGAGTTGAGTAAGTTGCAATAATTGTGAGATCGATGAGTCCTTTATTAGTGGAGGTGCATTTGATGGGGCGTAAGAGAGAATGGAGGCTTGAAGGGAATCTTGAGAGAGAGAGAGAGAGAGAGAGAGAGAGAAAGTTGGGAAAGTAAAGAATGAAGGGAGGGAATGAGGCTTGAAATGATACACATGACCTGCTTCACCCATTGTGTCAACATTTATTAAGTCAAGAAGTGAAGTTTCCCTTGAAATTTACTTATAAGCTTGATCAATCACCGCACTGACTTTAAAAAATATATTGGGTTGGGATATAGGAAAAAAATCCAAGGATTCTCTACCAACAACTTTCTCCTCAACGGGAGGAAAATAAAGCTTAAGGAGCTCAATTAGCATATAAGAGACTGAACGATAATTACTCTGAGGTTTCTATTTGTGGTTCTAACTTTCCTCTATATTTAATACCTTGGCTTTCTTTCTCATCATCTCTCATCTCACTCATCTCTCTATTCTCTGACTTTCTCCCTAACTTTCTCCACCAGAAGTTCTTTTACATAGAATCCCGGTGAGAGATACAACTAAACCTGCGCACCATCATCATCATCTGCCCATTAAATTTCCTCCTTTGCATTTCAACCTCACCTTTTGCCTTCATTTCATCAGCCCCTGCCTTCCAGCTTCAATCAAGCGAGGCCTAATGTGTGCCTACATTTAGTGTAATATGTGCAGAGCTCAGAGAAAAGGTTCAAATTCAGTGAGGAGCAGGAGCTCTTCCTTCTCTTCACACCATTATTGTCCCTATTGTGAAGGGAAAGGTGTTCGACAGACGCACAAACACGCTTTTCTTCCCTGAATTTCGAGAAAGTAAGAGAGAGAGAGAGAGAGAGATTGCGACGTGTAATCGGAATTGTAACACGACTGTCGCGGAGGCCCTTGTCAACAGACAAGTTGCTAACAAGACTTCTCTTTCATACCAAGTAAATGCTATTTGTTAAGGTGCACAACAACTTTCTATACAAATAGAGTAGTAGTAGTATAAAAAAAGCACCTTTCCATCATTCCTTTCTTTCTTTCTGCCTTTCTCCTCTTACAAACTCCTAATATCCCCTCCCTTTTAATGATCTCATTTTCATGAATTTTACGGAACGGAGCTTTCTATAGAGAGAGAGAGAGAGTCTGTCAAGCATAAGCCCACAATGGAGTTTCTTCCTGGTTAGGGGAATCAACCAGGAAATAGTACTATAGTAGCTCAGCTAACAAAAATCATTTGTACATGTAACTCCAGTAAAAATGTATCTCAAGAATTATTCTCCCTTTATATACATATTCATTATTATATACATTTCATATTTACATGTAAAAGTCGTTTCTCAGTTAACACTAGACTTTCTCCTAGTTGACTATATGGAGGGAAAGGGAAGAGCGTTCTTATTATAGGCCCTGATGGGTCTTGAGTTTGCATAACTAGAGGATGGTTACCTCTGCTCGCATAAGTGAAAGCAACCGTCACATGTGTAATTATGCGTGCATAGATATAAGTAATGGGAGTTGCCCGGGTTTTCATTTCACGCTCCGGCATGCAATCCCTTTGGTTATTACGCCCTTGATCTGGGTATTCTAATCCTTATTACTTTCTTTTCATAGCGTCATACTCGTGGCACTCAAGCGAGGGGAGAAAGTTCCCTTTTACTTGACTATCCTCAACTATAGTGCTGGTAGTCATCAACACTTGTATAATCATATAATTATCCTCGTATGTATATCCTTTTCATGGGATTTTACACTCTTCTCTATACATTTATTTATATGAAGAGGCTTGACGTAATGTCCCTGCTAAGTACTCCTTTGTATGTGCTTTACTAATACCTAAGAGTAATTCAGGGATGCTTTTCCCCTGTGACGTAAACTCTTTTCTCTTACAAGGTAAACTATCTACAAGGAAAAAGAGAGTAAATATTTATTTTTTATACAGCATTTAACTACAGCATTTCTACTAAACTGGGGATTTTTTTTGTAAATAGCCAAGTGTAGGTTTAGGCCTTCACCTAAAATTAGCCCTGTAAATTCTGTAATTACTTGGCTAGGCTTGGAGGTTCGTTGGAGATGAGTTTGCATTAGGATTTTTAGGAGGAGGAAATGAGACAATAAGTACTCATAGGGTGGGGAGAGAGGTGCTTGGGAGAGAAAGAAATTGCCAGAAATGGGAAAGTTGATTGTGAATGGTGTGGAAGGGATTGCCAAAAAAGGAGAGACTTCAATTTTCTATGGATATAATAATTCTCATATGTAGTTTAGTACTTTCACCTTTGTGGATCAACGTGAACATGGACGTTGAGAAAGAACATGTACATGTATTAATCATATGTAATTACATAAAATATGAGTTCCTCCATGAATGTAAACATCAAGGGGAGAGAGAGGTGTGTGTGTGTATAAAAATGTATTGTGCCATTTTGAGGAGAAAGTTACAAGGCTTATGTTTTACAATACATATTTAGAGGGAAGTGTATAGGTGATGTATAGCAGATGAAATTTGAAAAGCTGGTCATCTTCAAACCATTGAGCCAAAGTCCCATCCAATGTATAGCCTCGTAGTAATTCCAGTAATTGTCTCGTTGACAAATCCAATCAAAACTTACACTCATGGTGTCATTGAGAGAGGGAGAGAAAGAGAGAGAGAGAGAGAAGGAGGAACGCATCAAGTAGAACAACAACCATGTACGACACTCTCTTACTCCAAGAGAGCTTAACTCTTTAGAAAAATCTTAAGCCCAGCAATTTTTAGCCAGCTTTACTCTAAGCACCCGTGGTATAAAGTGCAAGACGAGACAAAAATAATGAAAGTACCTCACACTAAAGTCAACAAGGATTCTCTAGGATTGAGAAAGAAGGAGCAAAGCTAGGGCTATTACCGAAAGCTAAAGAAGCCACAGAGTTGCTCCTATAACTCTGCAGAAAAAAAAGAGCAAGATTTGTGAAGGTGGGACTGCTAGAGTCGTAAACGTAAAAATGAACGTTTATTTGGTTAAAAATGTGGTTCTCACATGCCCATTAAAACCTCTTGAGCTGGAGTCATTGAGCCAGATGGTATTTGGGCTTGAGTTGAGTTGATAAGCAAATTTCCCTTGGCTACAAGTAACTACATCAACACCCATAGAATAGAGTGAAGTTGTAGAGAGAGAGAGAGAAAGTGGATGGGGAAGAGAAAGGAGAGAGAGAGAGAGAGAGAGAGAGAGAGAAAATACTGAAGAGTTGCAAATGAAAAGAATTTTTTTTACCCTTCTCTGTCACTATTTGCCGTTCTTGTAATTTTTTATGCTGTCTCATCACAACAGTTTTTTCAATGTTTTTCTTCCTTTCTATCTCTCCATGACTTTACTAGCAATTCAAGGATGGCGTTCACAAAAAAAACAGAGAGAGAGAAAGTAAGAAAAAGGAATGGGAAAAATTGTTGAAAGGCAAGTTTGTTGAGATTGCAAATTCTATAGATGAGCTCCTTGTTCCCCGTAAAATGCCATTACTTAGTCTCTTTGAGGATTTGAATGCGACATTCGTTCCCCTGTACCAACACACACTCTTCCAACACGGACAGAAGACTTGAAATTCCCTGACAGGTAAAACTACACGTACAGGTTGTACATTCAAGGGAGAAAGTACCATGGGAAAAAGGCGCTCTGACAGTCGTCCTCGTCGTCTTGGAAGTAACGAAGGACATATAATGTGAAGGACATATGTGTTGTGAAGCTGTAGTAGTAAGAATGATGTGTAAGAGGAGTGAGAGTGAGAGGAGAGCAGGGCTGATAAATGGGAGGTTAGTCGAAGCATGACGATATAGACTGGTCCAAAAGTGCCGACGATGAGTTAAAGGTAAGCACGCCAGATAATTGCTCACTACCTTTAAGTGGAATCTATGTGCAGGTCGTGCTCATGGAATGTTTACACAGCGAAACTAACGTCTGCTGCTAATGGAGCACTCTTCGACCTGGGCCCAGAAGCCATCGTCCCGTATTTTCTCATTATGGATGCGAGCCAGACTATAGACTACCATTCCAATTCCATCCACTTGCCCTTTCGCTCTCTCACTCTTTCTCTCTCTCTCACACACACACAATTTTCCCATCTCTTTCCCTCTCTTCCGCACTCTTCCATAACTCTCTCTCTCTTTCTCTCTTCCCCTCCGCTTTTTTTCTTTGACTCACATTCCCTCAAACTATACTAGGAATATTCTAATGCAAGTTGCAACATAAATAGTGAGTCTAATGGCCACTTTTTTCCCTCCCTTGCACTTAACTTTACTCTTGCACTAACGCAATTACCCGCCATTGAACCGAACCTAAGCCCAAACTCAACTTGTGTAATGGTCCTCATCTATGTACATATTACATAATACAACTCTCTAAGGATCTCCAGCACAATCCTATTTTCTCACCTTGCTCATGAACTCAGAGTAATACTCTCCCTTACATCTCCCCTATCCCTTCTACCAACAATCATCATCGCCTATAACTACTCTCTCTCTCTCACTCTATATTGTAGAATCCACCCACCAAAACCTTTAGAGGGACATGAATCCATTCCAAATGTATATATTTATAGGGAAAAACCATCAACATGCTAATTTAACCGGGAAAAACTCCTCCAATAAATGTAAGAAGGGAATTTACAATGCCTTAGTACATTTGACTATATATAGGATTCCCGTAACTATACTATAAGGGTAAGGGTTCATGGACTTTTACAAACCACCTGACAGGAAATTTCTAGCGGCAGATACTATCCTCTGCTTTATGAGCATGTACGGTAAAAGCCCTTCACTTATAGCAACTACTACACCACACACACATACACAATCAATTATGTATGTGTACAAGCCAATCTGCCTTTACACTCTGACGGCACCTGGAAAACACTAAAAGCTACACCTTCCAACATGCAACCGGTTTTAAGTATTGAGGAAAAATCCCATACCTGCTTAACCAGCCGCCACTGGTGAGGAACCCCGGCACCAATGAAACTCCCACGGTTATCCAATGAAGAAATTCGATCCCACAAAAAAAACTCCTCTTCTAGCCCCAACTCTTTTATGAAGCTTCCATAGAATAAAAAAAACTAGAGGTTCAATATAAAAAAAAACGTTTGGCTGAAAAAAAATTGATTACTTTTCTTCTCTCTCTCTCGCAGAAGTGCAAGGAGCTTATTTATGATAGATAATTGTTTGATCAATCCATGTCTATAGCGTTCACTTGTCAGTATCGATTATATGCTTCACTTCTGTACTAAGCATGAACTTAATTGAAAGTTGAAAATTGAATTTTTTCCCCTATATAATTATTCCGGTAATAATCTTAATATGAAATTTAGGTTGGAGTAAATGAGGAAGTGCGTTTTGATATAATTTGGAAACTGTCTATGACTTTTGAATGAGTCACTAGAAGATTAAATTGGTGTGAGAGGAAGGGAAGAAGAAGCACGAGGTTGGTGGGGGAAGGTCGATGGAATCATGCTGACAGGCAAAGAGCGTGTATTTGTGTGTTTAGGACAGACAGGACAGGTGGGCGCCGAAGACAAGTCTGGAAGTGACTGAGTATGGAGAAAGTCGAGGTTAAAGTAAAAGCTGAGCCGGTTGTAGAGTCGAGGGAAAAATTGGCGGCTGCTCCGTTCCTTCCTCATTCCTCTCTTGTTTTCTCTCTCTCTCTCTCTCTCTCTTTCTCCGTTACTCCAGCTGGGCTTTCTATTCACTCCTTTCACCCATAATATTATGAAGAGAGGGGGAACCAGTCCATCCGTCTCGGATCCATCTCTAGGCATTTTATTCGCTCAATGCAAATTCCTTAGTTGTGAGTACATCTATTATCATACGTACATATAGTACATACCATTGTATGCAGTTTACAGGGAGAGAGAGAGAGAGAGTACATGAAAACCACATGGCTTTCTCCACTCGGCAAATGCACCTGAGAACCATCGTCAATATTTGAGCAAGCGTCAGTTTAGCTCTTATTAGATACACAACTTACCATATCCACAGTTTTGGTTTATGTATCTATCTATATAGATATATGAATACACATCATTTAAATGCGTACACAAGTTACACACAATGAAGAGGATACAGTATAGTGATACATTGTAGGACTCATCTGAAGGGAAATGTGAGGGCTCAAGTACCAAGCACAGAATGAATATTCACTGGAAATATATGCATTCCGCCGTATTTCAACCAACTCAACCAATGATGTTGATATTTGTATCTGTATGTATTTACTATTTATCTCACAATACAGAAAACTTGTAGGTAGAAAGATGTGTACAAAAGTATTAGCTCAAATGTAGGAGCTATCCCTTCCAGATAAGTTTAATCACTTTACCTTAACATCCATTGCATTGGCTTCTACTCCTCCACATATATGCTTTCACTCAGAATCGAACCGTACCTTGACACAGATCGCTCCAGTATATGTATTTTCTCCTTATTTACAAATACAATAAGCTTTACATATTATTTACTTATAATTTGCCTTACAAATGCATTTTGGCATTTTCCTCCAATTGTCCCTCTACCTAACCACAACTTTAGCATACATAGAGAATTATTACCCCCAAAAAGCGAAGAGTAACTAACAGTAAGTCCCTATGGTAAATACGTCGGTGAAATTCTATTTACTTGTTGTTACCAAGAAAAGGACACATATGAATCTATACAAGGACGCATGCCATGGATCATAGTGAAGAAGTGAAGGAATGTAGCGTGCCATATTTCCATAGAATCATTCCCTTATGCCTGCCACATAAGGAGAAATTCAGACTAAATCCTCTTTAAGCCATGCATGGTGAGATGCTTAGACGATTCTATAAAGCTTTCCCTCCCTCACTTCTTTTCCTTCATCTGCTACTTCTCCCTCAAGGAAGAACATTTGACTGGAATGGTAGAGGCTGAAAGCTGTTGAAAAAAACGACAATAGAAGAACCTGCAATTCCCTCTTTCCCCCAATTCTCCTGCTTTTATTTTTCCAAAGCACTCGCTTCACTAGTCTTGATCGCGTTTCACTTTCTTTCAAGCCCATCCTTTCCTCTCCTTCCCATATAATACGTTCTCATTCTTTTCTCTCCAACATATGAACTGAGTCAACATTATAGGCTAAAACCAGTGGGAACAAACCACGTTGACATCCTTTAGCAGCCTCGGTGTCTGTATAAAGCTGTTACGGTGAAAAAGAGAAAGCTCGTAGGGAAGTAGCACAGTATCTTGATCAAAGTTCAGGTTGGACAATCCCATTCGTAGGAGAATGATATCAGATTTTGTTTTATAAAAAAAATATTTTCTTTCAAAGATATCCGGAAAAGAGATGAAGATTCACTCAATGAACTTGTGCTTTTACCCCTGAAATTGGAAAGGTATTTTAAGCTAGTTTCGTGCCAGGATAGGATAGGAGTTGAGTTTTTTTATTATAAAATCAAGCCTCCAGTTTTACTATGAAGAGAGGAAAAAAGAGAAGGATATAAAAATTGAAAGCTAAAGTTGACATTGCCAGACGACAATGTGATAAAGTTGGGGTATATATGCGTTGATGCGGGCACGACTGAGGATTTCCTAGCTTTTCAATTGCTTCCTGGCAACTTGTCATTAGCTCACATTTACTACCTGACATTTGTCTCCTCAAGAGATATGCTAAAGGGTAGAGCATTTTCTATGAGGAAATAAAATTGGGATTTTCGAAGCGAAGCTATACTAAAAAAAAGTCTCGCATTGGAACAAGAATAAGCTAAAAAGGGACAAAAAGTTTTTTTTCGTAGTATAAGAAACTCTTCAATAGAGAACTCATTTCCAAAGACGGGGGGGAAATTCAAAATAAAGATTTTTGAGAGGGGAAATCACTTTCTCAAAACGAAACTTTCTTCAAGCTTGATAGAGAAAGAAGAAGGGGAGGGTTTATAAAAGGAGAAGAAGGACACACTACCGTGGCAGAAGATATGGAATGAGGAGAGGTAAAAGTTGCTCACGTGGATTAAATTACATCCGAGATTTGAAAAGTCAAGTTTTCCAGGAATTCTTCAGGCTAGAGACGTGTACGTCTATAGTAGCATCATAACAAAAGATGAGTCCTCATGAATTTATGCGCAATGTTCTGGCTCGGCTTTGGGAGAGAGAAGACAACCCCAAGGAAGATGAGTTCAACTCGACATTTGTCATAACCAACAATGAGACGAGTGCCTTTCTTAGAAATTCCTTACTCTTTCTCCCTTCTCTCTCTCTCTCTCTCTCTTGATCATACTATTATGCAGTGACCTCATATGACATCACACATGTGCATATACATCCATGAATCTTTTATATATGAATCTGTACATATATATCTACACACTTGAGCATAAAATACTACCATATTTACGCCTAAATGTTACATATAAATTTCCCACTCTCAAAAGAACCTTTTTTTCAAGGTTTCTCCAAAAAGACTTTCTTCTCAACTTCTTCCCTTAAACTTTTATCCAGCTCATATCGTTCCTACAGTAACATACGTTTTATTTGTACAAAAATTCAGCTGCATAAGAAAACAAGGTTCTTTGCACAATAATTTGTGAAATTGCAAATTTTTTTATAACTTTAACATACTTTGGTCATAATGTCTTGTCTGCACTTGGACGTTCATACATGCATGTGCATTTAAATATTTCAAAGAGTCGTAAAACAATGTTAAGAGCAAGGCTAGAGTGTAGGTAAAACTTTGTTAATTTCTGCCCTATTTAAAAACTAGCATGTACAGTTTAGGTACTTCATTTAAAGTGAAGAAGGAAGGAGCTATAGAATATTAGAGAGCATATAAATAAGGATGGAGAAAAGTAATGATGTTTTCAAAATTGTAACAAAATGTCTTGAAAGTAACTATGGCGCCTTTAATATGAATAGCTATATACGTCTAGCATTAGCATTGTACAGAGTATGAGTGGAAAGTATATGGGAAAGGATAGGCGTTTGTATAAAGCGCTCCATGGAAATAAGAGCATATGAATAGAAAATCGTTTGAGTTAGCTTGAAAGGATTTCTCAAGTCGAGGATGAAAAGTGTGGAGAGAAAATAACCGGATTTGATGAGTCAATTGTATTTTGAGCGGAACACACAAGAGATAGAGAGAGAGAAGAAAAGTGTTAGTGAAGATACGTAAGGTTATAGTGTAAAAGAGAGGAAAGGAAAAAGGAAAGAGAATATGACCAAAGTCACAAGTCATAGATGAGCCAACTCAATCTCCTCTCCATTTCTCTTCATACCCATTTAGATTCATATTTGAACGTATATTATTATGTTATATGCTATATGTGTATGTATCCTAAGTATTTTATATCCACCAGCACCATGTGAAAGCATCATTCCTTGAAAGGAGTTCCAGCTCCATTCGTCATTTCTTATTAGCTTTTACAATCAACACTTGAATAGCTCAGAGCTCACGGCTCAGCAAACTCTCACAGCTCTTGACTGGCAATAATATTGAGGAGTGCAATATTTGTGGATTTCATTCCTTACGACTTGACGCACTACTACTGCCTACTACTACCAATCTCACTCTACAAGCAGCTCCTTCCTCCTACTGTTATTCCACTATACAGCAATAACCTAAAATCCATTAGTTATATGTACCTTCAATTTTTTTAACACCCTATGAATATATAGAAGGAGGGGGGGAAAAGTCATTTCAACTTGAACCGAAGACAGTTTTAGTATTGACATCCTGCTGGTCACCCTGTAAAAGCTGTTATCATAGCTTTGAGCCCTAGTCATCAAATTCTCCCCTCCTTGACCACATATGTAGGGTAATGTGAGGAGTACGAGCTGGTTTATTTTCAAAGAAGGATTGGAATTTGCCAGAGGACATAAAATATTTTTCATGTTTGTGTAGTGGAAGGAGACGTGTGTGTGAGTGAGTGTGTGTATGTGTGTGTGTGTGTGTTGCGTATAAGTACCAATCCAGCAGAGAGAGTTAATTGAGTGCGTGAAGCCGCAGACAAGTCATTGTAAAGTGTAGAGGTAAATGGTAGAATGTAGAGGAGTCATAAATTACATCGCGTTTACTTTAGTGATTAGCGCATAGCAGTAGTAGTACTCTCAAAGAGAGCGAGAGAGAGAGAGAGAGAGAGAGAGAGAGGAAAAGGAGTGGAAAGAAAAGCAAATTTTAATGGAAAGGCAAAGCAAAATAAGGTGAAATGCTAAGCAGAAGGGTTGATTTGCAGTGAGTGTGGAGTAAACCGGTCCAGGAGTCCATTCCACAAAGACCATATCTAACCCTAACATTTTAGAGGTAACTGCATTCTTCTATTCGTATATACATATATATGGATATATCTAGGAGTAGGAACAAGTACATGTGAATTTATAGTAGAGAGGATTTCGTATAAAACTTAATTTATACATCAAGCCTTTCCTCTATATTGTAGCCTTCATACACAGAGAGACATGAAAAATAGTAACTTGTTTTCCTTTTGTATGCCAACTCCTCTGCATCTCTCATGGCTTCGTGGCTTCACCACAACAAGAAAAATGAGATTTCTATGGTAAATTATGCATTGGTGCTGGAATGTTCCTCTTCTTGCTCTTCTTGTACTCCATAGAGTCTAAAGTTTAAGAGAACACTTCAGAAGGACAACCTGCGAAGTTGGAGGATAGGAGCCTGACAAAGGGTTTCAACATGAGTGAGCATTTCGCAAATTTCTGTTTTTATTTTGCACAGAATATTAAAACTTTTACATTACATTTGTATTCATCTTTTAGTTTCTCCTCTCTTCATGTCTACATAAATTAAAGAGTGAGGCTGTTGGGATGGGAGCTGGAGCGAGAGAGAGAGAGAGAGAGAGAAAATGCGTGACAAAAAATATCAATAGTCATTATAGGAAGGGCTAATTATGCAGCACACACGTTTTTGAAATGAAATGTAGCAACAGTTTCATCATCATCGCTCAAATCATTCTTTTAACTTTGAATAATGAATACAGAGTTAAACATGCTGAACATGCTTGTTCTTCCATAATAAAACAAGTAATTGTGAGCAGCTGGTAACGTTCGGATGGAGTCTTCCCGCAGCACGTGTGATTCACCCGTATCCCCTACAGATGACTATGCCAATGTAACCATGGGATTTTAGCAGCCCACATGGAGAGCACTTGTGCAATATATTGACATTGGTATAGTTTTACATAATAGCTGGAAATGTAGTCTTTTTTTTGAAAGCTCTGTGCATATGAATTACAACATAAAAATTCCCAGAATTCCACTCGGGATTGGAAAGAGATTGTAAGATGGTGAATAATTAATGAGAAGTGTGTACAAAAGATAGACATTCATTATTTACAAAAGGTATGTACATTGTTAAAGGGTTTTTCCATAACTTCCCCCTATAGGAAGTTAGGAATAGGTTAAAAACATTTGAACGTGTATGTGTGTGTGTGTGTAGTTTTCATACCGGAAGATCGGAAATGATAGGTATTAATACAATGTCTAAATCCCGGAGTGAATGTCAAAGATTGAAGTTGAAGCCAAGAGTTCGTGCTCTTGAATATTTCCAGTTGAATTTCAAGTAGTGGGGAAATTATAGATGTAGAATACTATATAGTATTTGCATGCATAAATTTATTTGTGAGGGTGGATTTATGAGATATAGCTACTTTTCCTATGTCTGGCTTCATTATCAACCTACTTTCAGATAATTCCTTTATGTAATCACTGTATGGGAGAGGCAGAAGTAGAAGAAGAAAGACCTCCCCACCATACACATGTATTATAGTCAAGTAGTTAGTGAGAGAGAGAGAGAGAGAGAGAGTGAGCAGTGGAGCGAAAAAGATAAATGACGATTTGTTGTCGACGGACAAAAACTCTTGAGCTTTCTCTCTTGCCATTTAAACGACTTATCTCTCTGCAAACATGTCTTTATTATGGGATATTCCCGGCCGTTGGCCCATTCCCTCCTGAAAAGTTTCACGACTATTTCTCTCTCTCTCTCTCTCTCTCTCTCTCACTCTCCCTCCTGTAACTACATAACCTCCAACTTCTTCAGTCTTTGACTCTCTGGCAGGCCAACTCAGAGTACTGATACAATTGGAACTGTGTAAAACTTGTAGCTATCACTAAATAACTTGATATATCTCGAGAGCCAACTTCTTACACAATGTACATCCCATATAATTCTATTATAGTAATGGATGCTACAAAATACAATTACATTGTGAAGTCAGAGATCCACTAAAACTTGTGTACATATTTCATATCTGCTCACTACTACTCTGCTCTTAAGAAGTGAAAAGAATTGGTTTCTTGTATACAACTAAAAGAAAAACACTTGAACGGACTTATCCATTATAAAGAGCAACATCTTTGGCAACCATAACTTTTGCACCTTAGCGGGTATCTATGTAGTTGGTTTTTTCCATGCATATTTACTCATAGTAATTTAGACTTATGTATAAATTGGTAGGGAAATTAATAGAGAAAGTTTTGTATCATTATATTTCGTACTATCATCAGCAGTTTGTTCTCATCGGGAAATTGGCAGTGGCGATTTATATGGATTTTGCTAGGACTGGAGGTAGGTGTATAGGAGATATGAAATGGATATCTATATAGTGTAAATTTTGGAGTGGAAGAGCTATGTAGAGATTTCAATGAAGATATATATAATTATTATATATAGATGGGAGAGGTATGGTGGTGGAGTTATGTAGGGAGTGAGAGAGAACGTTGAGTCGTTCCAGTCTTCCACTTGTCACTGTATAAGTAAAGGAATGAATGAGGTCGTCTTGAAAAAAGTCACGAAAAGGAATGGAGGAAGACATTGGAATAATAATCCGGAATAGCGTCAGTTGGCCACTTCATCATAAATGCGGAGAGACGTAACAAGAAAATAATTGCTATTGCTCCTCTCTCTCCCTTTGAGTAGTACAGAACAGAAGGAGAGAGAGAGAGAGAGAGAGAGAAACCTTGCTCAAATCTTGTAGGAGTAACACCATCGCATTATAGTTTCTTGAAGAAATCAAGTCTGGTCGTAGGCTCATGAGAAAGCAATAGAATTGTAAGCTCCTTTGGATTCCCCAACTTAGACATACTAATACTTACACACATATATACACACATATAAGAGGAATGATTAATATGATGGAGGGCACCAAAGTCTCAGGCTTTTCCAAAGATTCCAATCCTTTACTTTTCCCTTCAACTCTCATACAATTTCGACTGCCTCCGTAGGTATACATATCTATACGTGTATATATTCTCTTTTAGAAATTACCGTCTCGAAAGACAAATCCTCTCAAAATTGTGTGCATTCATGGGTTCGGCTCCATTTCGCATACACACTCTTCTATTCCCGGCTCATTTATTCCCAAATCTGCTCGTCTTTTTCTCTTTCCCCCTTGTTCCTCTTCCTGTAGATAGAGTTCCTTTCTCTTTAGTAGAAGAATTCTCTCTCTCTCTCCTTTTCAAATTCAATATTAGTTCCTTCCTTTTGGGAATTTTTTCAACAAGTTGCTGATCAAATTTAGTGGGGATAGTGAGTTGGGAGTGAGGAGGAGATTTATAAAATAATCAAAAACAATAAAAATCCTCGGAAATAATATTACAAAATGATTTATTGCAGGAGGAATACATTTAATACTTTTTTTTACATTATTATACATACATGTACATACGCTCTGCATTTTTCCTACAACTAGTTGCAAGTTAGATGCTAAAAATAACTGTCATATATGTATATATGTAGCTATAAATCTAGAGGAAGAAAAGAAATTGAATTTTCAAAGAGCTAAAAATATGAAGATCATCTGGAAGATGCTGAAGCTGGGACGGGGAGTTGGAGGTCGATGGCAGGAGAAGGAGGAGCGGTCGCCTCAATCCGATCCTTGTCAACATTGACGGTGCAGACGACATCTCCCCGGGAGCACGTGCTGTGTAAATATTTCAAATAATTAATTAACCTCGACGTCCTTACTAATTGCGTTTCATCTGATTCGTCTCAGGTCTAATTTATCATGAGTTCCTCATACATAAGGAAAGATCACACACATCGATACAAGGGAACGGCACACACTTCCAACTCCTTCTGCTCATCCCCATGATTAATTAGTCAGCATTCTGTGTAATATCTGGGAGGAAATGGAATTTTCTCAGTTCACTAATTCCTCTACAAAATGACTTTATAATGATAAACAAAAAGACATCCATCTCCTCCCACTCTTTTTTTTCATTGCTTTGTAACTTCTGCAAATATTTTTTTCTCAATTATATTTCCATATAGAAAATGATTTCTTGGCACTGTCATTTTCTTTATTATTTTTAAACTTATACTTTAATTACTATTCTTTTTCCGAGAAAGAAAGAAGTTTCGTAAGTAGAAGGGAGCTTTATGTACATCATCTGGAAAGATTCCCAAGGATACTTACCAAGAATGGACATGTTGGTGTTTCCGAAAGAGACGCAAATGCTCGTACTGCTGAGCATTGAGGAAACAGCCTCCAGGAAGAGCAATCGTCTCCGGCGTTACTTGTGCATTCATGAGTGACTTCGGACTCAAACTTGTTGCCGTCGTGGTTTCCGTTGAGTTCCTCAAACCCTTCAACTCTGTCTCCTCCAGCCAGTCAAAAGCTGCAAAATTACAGTGGTTTACGGAGCATTAACACTACATTTTCTATTTCCTCCAGGCACTGCTACGCTACGCTATATACCGTCAACTTCTTCATAAACAAATCCCTTATATATTCCTTTTAATCTAAGAAGATTTTTCCTATAAAGATTTACATATATAGAATCCAATATGACTCATGCACAAGCACAAACGCTGCCTGGGTTTTAATGCAAGTAAATCAAGAATATTTACGGCAGCAATGAACGTTCTCGTCATACTGAATTAGAGATAATGCTATAGCATTGATTTAACCATTTGTACTAATGGATGCATCATTTGTGCATCAGATTGGGGTAAGCAAAAAAGGAAAAAGGGAAAAAAAGAAACTTTTACCTAACGGAGGATCCACTCTACGTTGACAGGAATGGATGCAGCCATTGTAGCAACAAACGATGGATTCATCCGAGCTGCAGTCCGAATCCTTGATGCATTTCCTCCGGCGACAGAGTCTCGTGTCAGTGGAGAGAGCTGGTGGATGTTGTGGAGGAGGACAGCGCTCATCTTCATGCTTTTGCTTCAATGCAAACGACCCCGTCGTACTCTGCTCAAATATTATCAAGTAAAGAGGCTTATCTTCAACTCATCAACATCAACTCGTAGTATGTATTTCCTCTAGATATGCCTATGTGTTGTAGGTAATGTACTATTTATGGCATTCCATACTAAAACTTTGTATGTATAAACATTTCAATTTTATAAAATGTATGGTGCTATTTATATGCATGCAAGAAAGTTAGGGAGAGAGAGAGAGAGAGAGACAGACAGACCCAGTTAGTAAACAAATCCTCATAAAAAATTAGCTTTGACAGAAATAGCTAAAGACACCACCCAAAAAGTGTCTTCTCATCAGGAAGGATTTGATGGCACTAGTGCATTCTCTTCTCAGTCTTAAATTATTCCCTAAAATTACTTGAGCGGATTTTCAAAGAACAAAAAAAACAGGAAAATAGTACCCGGGAAATTTTGGCTAAAAAACACTTGAGGTACATAACTGTATAGTATACATTGTCATTTAACCCCTTGAGATTCTACGCCTGGCGAGCATTTGATTGAGGGAGCTTGAGTATAAATCTAAGCTTAGTCTATATAAGGGAAGGCCTCCAGTGAGAAAAAAATTCTTAAGGTTTACATATCTATACAAAGCTAAAAAAGGAAGCTCATTTTAAGAGCTTGAGGAGAGCTATGATGGAGACGGTGAGAGAGGAGCAATTGGAGAAAACGACGATCTAGCGTCTCCCATCCGGCTTAGCTTGGAATTCTCGAGTCATTTGGCAAGAGATGTTAATAAGACAAGACTTTGTTCAGATCTTCCAACGTGGTTCATTCTCATTACAAAAACACAGCCATATAGCATAGCAGACTATATTTTCCTTTGTACTTACGCACGCAGGAATTTCCTACACATATCTTTCACCAACTCTTTTCTACTATCTAGTATTTACATGTGTACATAAAATTGTGCGCACATGGCAAAAGTATCATGGGAGATGGTTCCATAATACACACACACACATATAACTAAAAGCAATATCCTCAATGGTTTAGAAAAAGGTTAGGCCTAAGTGTCAAGAAAAAAGTCGACAAATTCAAGCTCAAGTTACTAACTTAAGCTCAAATGACTCTCAGGGTATTCTCTCTTGAAAATATTTATCAAACATTGAGGGTTTCTAATTTCAGAGTGGGAAGGCTCAGCCTTTAGCTATAATGTAAACTGACGCAAATAAGCCTCAGCCTCATATTGAGAGTGAACAGTGTGTTATTAAAAGGGAACACAATGCTACAGATCTTATTATCAGGATCATACCTCTACAAATTTAAGTGTCTATGTGGAGGGAGTAGCAATACTAATAAAATTCATATGCTTTTCATACATACAAAGAGAGATCTATATAGAGCTCTATCCTATATATAATTACATTGCATACAAAGACCTGCATACAAATTACTATAATAATGTGTAGTATTTACACTTTAACATTTCCACGCTCATACACTCACACTACTCCCTGCACACATGAATATCAATAGGTTGATTTCCTTTCAAAGTGTCTTAATTTCCATGTGAGTTGAAAAGCTGAACAAAACACCAGCCTTTGACTCTCTCCCTTTGACTCCTTCGCAGAGATTTAAGCCGTCAATTAGAGCCAAAACGAAGTGACTTTGACGTGATTTGTACTCATGTACTCGAACATACAATTCATGTTTTCGGCATTGAACAAAATACTAATAATTGTCGGTTCTGCCGACGCGACGCAAGAGTCTTAAAGGAAGGGCGAAGAAAAATAGGGAGCAAATTGTTCCAGTAGTTGGATATAATAATAATTGTTATTTATTCCTGTAAATGATTTTTCACAGCGTCTTGCACTAGAGTAGTAGTTCCAAGGACTATGAGTACAAGGATGTGAGTGTAGTATAGGAAGAATTTAATATATCCCTTACAAGACTCTTTCATTGTACATGCTATATCTACGGAAATAAATAGGGTGCGAGAAAACAAAGTAAAGCTAGGAAAAATGTAAGCGTTTAGTACATATACGGAATTTCATGCATTACTATAGCCTTACTAGATACGGAAATTTAATTAGGGTGAGAGTGGAAAAATAAGGCGTGATACAAAGGGAAGAGGTAAGAGATTGGAAGAGTAGTGATTATAGCACTAAGTTGGAAGCAATTGATCAGTTTCCCCCTTCCATTTCTGTTTTCCTTGGCTGGTGCTCTCCGAGTAGGGTCATTACAGGTCTCATATCTTTTGGGGAGAGAAAATATCCATGTAGAGAGAGAGAGAGAGCCAGCGCTTTCTAAATATCAGCCAAGGGAAGACAGGAAGACGCTCAATTTTTATTATTTGTCTTGTTACTGTTTAATTCCTGAGTCGGAGTACACCAAACGCCCATCTCCACACATTTATCTTGGCCTCCGCTATTATTTTCACTTTTCCTTCCCAACTCAACACACTCTTGCCATAAAATATTAGACAAATACTCAACTACTACTGTACGCCTGCATCCACACACTACATGTACAGGTTTCATATAACTTCCCCTGGTTCCTACTTATAGCTCTGGTTGTGAATTACAGACAACTCCAGTGCTTAACGTGGGTTTCTTATAGCTTCAAGTCATATGAATATAGTAATGTATATATAGATACAGAGCTAAATGAGTAAGCGCTGAGAATTTATTATGAGGATCGGATGGTGGAAGCAGAAGTATAGCTATGGGAGAAGTATAAGCTGGTAAATAATAGTGCGCTATTAGCTATATAGAATGTTCAAATTACAAATATATAGTGGAGAATACAATGCACTGTAAAAATATATATAAGGACGAGAGAAGGAAGAGGAATGTGGAAGGCTAATAAGGAGCATATAAGCCCTGCAGAAATGATTTTATGAGGAATAAATTTTCCTTATTTCTCTGTAAATGATAATTTCGAATGTAGAGGACGAGCTTGTAGTAGAAAGAAAAAAACAAGGAGAGCGGAGGTCCATAATGAGAGCAACAATTTTTTACGAGACTACTTCTTTATTGGATGGATGGATGGGGGAGGGTGGAAAAATGCGTAGGAGTATATGATAACAAATGACGTGTGTCATGTCATGTTGGTAATCGTCTCGATGACGCTTCGGTTCTTTCCCGTAGGCACTACCACACTGTATATCTGTATATGTATATAATATCCCATGTGACTTCACTTTTAGAAATTACTAAGAAATCAAGCTCAACTTCATCTACAGGAGAAAAACACCAGAAGGGACAAAAGATTGAGTAAGTAGCTGATGGCTTGAGCAGGAGTGGATACTTATGAGGATGAAGATTGAAAAACATGGGACTCAAGAGTTCTTCACATAAGTCAGTAATTAGAAGGAGTCAACGCTCTAGGAAATTATTTACGCTCCTATTACTTATGCAAATGTCTTTAGCCCCAGTATTTTTATAAGTGCTGGATAAGTTGAAGATAAAAATTTCCCTAGTAAAAAAAACTACCTATAACTTGAACTCTTGAAGATTTTTTCCACCCGTATGCATATGACAAGCATAAGACACATGCAGGCAAACACACAGAGTTGGAGGAGTTTTTTATCAGTAGACAGTGACGGTGAGATGGTGTCATGTGTTTATTTTAAAGCTTGGGGTAATTGTAAATCATATGCAGGCCAAAAGCATAATTTGGTCGTTGATTGAAAGTCAGGGAGAGATAGTGAAAGACAGAGAGAGAGAGAGAGAGAGAGAGAGTACGGCAGAATTGGAGTGATGAGATGATGGGAAAGATTTATGCCTGAATGTATATAAGTCATGCTATTATTCCATAACCCACCACATCTGAGCCTTATTCAGTTGATCAACTAAAAAAAATTCCTTCTCTATATATATTTTTTTTTATTTTCCAAGGGGAAACTCATCTACTCCGACTTATGCTTCATAGTCTTTAGGAAAAAGGTATTTATACGCACGACAAAAAACATCAGGGTAGAGATATTTTTCTTTCAAATCTCTCCATAGTATCTTTTTATTCTTACACCATAAGTAATCGCTATAGAAAGCCCCGTCTTTTTTAACCCATAACTCTCCTAGCTTTTTCCAGTTATATTCACTAGGGCACATTGTACGAGACTTGGGATGAATGTCATAACATGACATTTATGCCAAGCCATTTTTTAACAAGCCATGTCTGTTTTCCACCACCACCATGCAGTAGTAGTAGTAGCAAGAGCAACTGCCTAGGATTTTTTATACATTCCTCAAAACCCAAGGTTTTATCCTTCACTTCTTTTTTCTAGATACATATGGCCCTAAACATAATACAAAGTACCTTTTTAACCAGCCACCTATGTATTCACAATGGATCCAAAGCTATTTGTAACTTTATAATATGATCACACTATGCATGTTCCTCTAATCATTATAAGTATAGTCATTGCTCAAGTATATATTAGAAATACAAGCTATAGGCTAATAATTGTAAAAGCCATAACATTTTGAATTTTTACCAGCTCCTTGAAATACTCATAGAATGGTAAATACACAATCTGTATTACATTGTAAATTCTAGCAGCCTTCAGTCTATATCTACATGTGTAATGCATTAAAACGTCGGGTCAAATTTTCCATTTTATACATTTACCAATTCAACTGTAACTAAACTAATGGCACAAAAAGTGCATGTGATATAAATGACCTTATATATCTCACCAAGAGCCTTCATATATGTTTGTTTGTTTTTTTTTCTCAAGTAATAATAGTATCTTCATTGGAGAAGAAACCATCTTTATAGACTCTATACTATACAGAAGAGCAAAATACATATATTTTAACAAGAATTTGGCATTTACAGAGTAAATGCCAAGTAAACGCTCGTTGGAATTTCATAGTAGCACTTTAGTTAGTGCATTATTGCAACGGAACGAATGTAGGTTGACTTGCTAATTG
>JAQFXU010002026.1:0-23486 GCA_034693705.1 Spatulosminthurus flaviceps
CACGTTTGTAATTATTCACTGGACCGAAACATAAACAGCACGATCCCTGCATAGCCACCCTAGAAATTTATTATCCAATGCCCCGGTAAAACACACGCTTAAAATATTTTAAGCCTTGCAAAATATGTGAGACAGGTTTTTGCTACCATTAAAATTGTCAAGACGTCATAACAAATTCAATGAAATATCTACCCTATCTTACATTAACACCCCAACAGATTCTTTGAAAAAATAGTTCGTTTCTCTTTTTCAATCCAGAATTTAAATTGTTTAATTTCTGTAGCGTATTTTAAAACCAAAACCCTTTCCATAAGCACAGTTTAGTGTTCAGTGCAAGCATATCAAATCATTTTTTTGGATAAGAATGAGAACCTGTCTCCTAAAAATTGACGTCCACCTGACTGTATCAAAGAGGTTTTAACATCGACCAAGCCCGCAAGTAGCTGTTGAGCTATGAAAACCTCCTACCTGATAATTTCTTCCCTTACAATAGCCATATTGACTCTGAATGGTAATGGACAACATACCGACAAAACACAATATCAATAATATTGAAATGTTCAAGATTCACATTGAAAAATTCTAATTACTGTAAGTTTCTATTACTCGTAAATGATTACAGTTGACCATAGTTACTGCAAAGGATCTAGACGTAAGGGAGTGCACAAAATGGCTAAAAACACGCCATATTTTTGTGCCGTAACAATGTCCACATGTTTAGGTAATGAATGTGTTTCGTATTCTGAAATAATTTATTTAATACATGATCACCCCAACTTATGCAAACAAACCCTCAGATTAAATTTTGGAAATAACGGAAAATATGAATTTTTGAACTAACAAAGAAATAATTTTCAATAACTTAACAGCCAGTGGAAAGCATCCCCCGTTCCTGCCGTCTCGAGCAAGTTGCGAGAGGTCGGTTTTTCGGAAATATTTCTGTACCCCGAAGGAAATATACATACAAGTACCACTTGAATGTAATACGAATTAAAATTTTAGTTATATTTGTACTTCATGTGTAACTTAGCGGAGTCCAATAGCTTAAAACTTTATCGTCACCCCGTCTCATGTACACACTATAAATGGAGATACAAAAAAGCAAAAAAACCTAGAAGGGTTTCTAATCTAAAAATTAATTTCCCGCTACTTTTCAGTCCAAGAAAAATTCAATTTCAAGCCCATCGAGAGCCGAGGTCTGGATGAAGAACCGAATGGAAGAATAGATTCCGATGAAGGTTCTATTTCAGAATCTGATGAGTCAGGTTCCTCGGAGGAGAGTGAACCCGGTGTTCCTCCAGAAGGTCTTTTTAGATCTATCAACCATGAGGAAGAATGATCCATGGGTAGACAAGATTGTTTTTTATTTTAATCAGGCACTGAATAAGATGTCATAATGTCTGCATCATGTCCGCATCTGGCATAATATCCGTATGTGCTTATTCATTTACTGAATTTCAGGGTTCCGGAGGAATTCTGTAATCTGATTTTGAGATTCACTGAAATAAACTGAGATTGGACTATATAAATATTTTAAACACGTTCGCAAAGACACAAAATGTTTGCATTGTAATATGTATTTGATTTTCTCTAAAATATTCCAAAAAGATTCATTTTTGTTAATAAACATTCCAATTTATTGTTAATGTATAATTTATTATTCAGCCGCCTTTCTAATTCCGGTTAATACATTTACGCGTAAGCACTTATAGTTGTTGCATATTTATACAGCAAATAAAGGCAAAGTACAATGGGGGATGTATATAAACTCCCAAATTACAATTAACAAATTAACTTAAGACTTATATGTGCTAGGAAAAAGAAAGATTATTATGAAAGAATACAAAATGATATTAGTAAATTCAAAAAACAGCGGAGACTTTTGGAAGGCTATTAGTAAATTTAAAACTAGAAAATCAGAAAAAGGGATGGTAGGTAAAATTAAATGGAGAAATTTTATAAAGATATCATGCCCGACAAGGAGGATAGTACAGAATATTTTAGCAACACGGGCGAGGACTTTCCTGGCTCTAAAATTAGTATGAGTGAGCTAAAGGAAGCTTTAAAGAATATTAGTGCAGGAAAGAGTCCCGGGTAGACGGCATACCAAATGACTGCCTAAAACTACTGCCCGATAATTGGCTGGAGGCCGTTTTATCTCTCTTCAATAAAATATTTAGTTCCGAAAATTGCCCATCACAGATGGCTGATATTGAGATTATTACGCTTTTTAAAAAAAGGGGATAAATCGGAGCCAGTAAATTATAGGGGAATAGCCCTAATAGTTGTCTTACCAAACTTTTTACACAAATTATCTTAAATAGAGTCATGAAGTGGACAAACTTAGGTAACATTTTACCTGAGGCCCAAGCGGGATTCAGAAAGAAGAGGTCTTGCATGGACCAAATATTTGTATTATCAGGTTTAATTCAAAATCATATACGTATACCAGGTAGAAAGGTGTACGCCCTTTTTGTTGATTATAAAAGAGCATTTGATTCTGTATCACACAATTTACTTTGGAGGAAACTACATTTACAAGGACTAAGTGGTAAAATTATTAGAGTACTAAAAGGTATCTATGCTAAGGCTAGGTTGAGAGTCAGAACTTTCGAGGGTTACACTAAATATCAGGACATAAATGAGGGGGTTCTGCAGGGCACTCTTTATAGCAGATCTAGAATCTCTTTTTACCGAACATGGTGCATGTGGGATCAGTATCACTGAAATAGTAGCTATACTCACACTTTTATATGCTGATGACACCATTATACTAGCATATAGTCCGGGTGACCTTAGAAAGAAGTTAAAAATACTGGAGGATTACTGCAAAATAAATAGGCTAGAAGTGAATGCAAGCAAGACAAAAGTGTTAATATTTGCCAATAGACAGCCGCGTCCTCAGCCAAACTTCGAATTCAATGGAACAATCGATATAGTAAATGAATACAACTATTTGGGGATACCATTCTACAGTACGGGATCTTTTAAGCATACAGCAAAATTTTTCAAAAATAAAGCCTACATGGTCATGGGCGAAGTTCTTAAAATCATTAAATGTTCAAGGTGCAATTCATGGGCATCAATCACAATTTATTCGATTCTATGTCTCTCTAATCTTTTGTACTCGTCCGCTGTATAGTCCAATGATTTTGAAAATGATATAGAAACCATACAGACCACCTTCTTCCGCCGAGTATTGGGATTGCAAAGGAGAGTTTCCAATCACTTTATCAGAATTGAAGCAGGAAGGTGTCAAATTAGCTGTACTACTTTAAAATTCTCATTAGGTTACTTAAAATTAAAATATTTAATATGAGTATGGACAGATACCCGTACATAGTACATAAGAAACTTATAAGTATTGACGAGGGAAGTGCCTATCGCCCTGCGTGGAATTGGGCTGCAATAATTAAAGAAAAAATGCAATCACTAGGTTTTAGTTTTGAGTGGAAACATTTTACACCAGAATGGTTAAAAAAGAACCTGAGTGAAATATTGGAAGCAGCCGAAATGGACTCCTATTTGAACGATATAGATAAAGTTGTCATCTCTAAAGAAAATCCACAATACAAGTATCTTCTTAGAAACTCTGTTTACCCGGGTTATTTAACTTCCAAAATCCCTTTCTATAAGATGAAAGTAATAGCACAATTAAGATCAGCGTCATACGTAGAATCTAGCATTGTTTGTCTGGAGTATTTGTTTATTTTGAAGGGGAATGATAACTGTTCTTTATGTGGAGAGAAGGCGTCAACATGGGCTCACGTTCTATACAGCTGTACGAAAACCTTTCAAATTTAACACAAAAACAAAATTTTTGTGATCTGCTTTGTGATAATGAAAATACAAATCTCGAGGAAGTATATGAGCTTTGTGGTGAGATATGTAGAATATACGGGAAAAAGGTAGTAAAAAAATGACTATCTTTCTAATTTTTATAAAGTACGCTTTTGATGTAAGCATTATTGTTATGTTTTGTGTGTGAGCTAGCTCGAAAACACAATAAAGATACATACATACAATTAACAAATTAACTGTGGTGTATTACAGGGTGAACTACTTTCACCTTTACTCTTTAATTTATTCACAAATGACCTCGAAGAATTCTTTGCCAACCACAAGTGTATTCCAATAAAAAGCTCACGCCATTGTTTCATCAACTCCTTACATTATGCTGACGACACAGCGATCCTAGCCCACTAGCCCACAACCCTGGAAGCCTGCAATGAAAGATCGACGTCATAAGGTCATATTGTACCCTAAATACGCTGCGAGTTAATGTGGAGAAAACTAAAATCATGATTTTCTCAAAGCATATGGTAGGCAAGGATATAAGTTAAAATGGCAATATAACCAAAAAACTATTGAGAACGTGAAAGAATTCTCTTACCTAGGCCTAGGGGTAATACTCAGCTCAAATGGATCCTTCAAGAAAGCAACCAAACAGGCAGCCAACAAGGGCAAAAGCTGCCCTAAGTGCATCGTGGAATCTGATTTTCGGGGAAAATACAGACTCATGCACTCATGGGAAGCAAGGTGCAAACTCTTTGGCTCTCTAATTCGCTCTGTGTCACTATATGGTGCCTCCATTTGGGGACTTGAATGTAGTGAAACACTAGAATCTGTGCACCAGTTCTTCCTCAAAAACCTACTTAGCCTTCCTAATTGCACTCCGGGTTACCTGGCTATAGGCCTGAAACGGGACAAATCCACATCACTTATAACATTGTAAAAATAGTACTGCAATGGTGGTGTAGAATACTATAGATATGGACAACTCAAGGCTAGCCAGAAAATGCTATGAAAGGTCGTTAAGCCAGAAAAAATGCTGGTCAAATTCAGTAAAAAAAATTGACTCCCTCGGGTACTCCTTCGTCTGGCATCAACAGTGCCCTAAAGTTTCGAGGGCTCCAATCCCACTCTTATTAAATACTCTGCGTGATAACCTTTTTCAAGCTGATATGGACCGTGCAAATAACTCCAGTTATAACAACATTTACTATAAGTATAAAATTAACGTAGGCCCTGAGCTGTACTTTCGAAATTGGCTGATAGGGAAAATCGTGTTGGTGGTGGCACTTTGGTCTATTTTAAAGAGTCTGTAAACTCTACCAAACTTGGCCTCAATATTTCAGTGCCTGAATAGATTGAGATAAATGCTTTTAAAATATAAACTTAAAATTGCAAAGGAGCCATATCATTTGTTGTTTTTATAAGGCGCCTCATACACAGCATGAATGTTTTATGTGACTTCTTTGCTGAAGAATTTCGATAAATATGCACGATTTTTGACAAATTTTGGAAAAAAACTCCGAAATGATTTTTTCTACGCTAATTTCGAGAACACATTGATAAAATGTTACGATGTAAATTACAAATTTTGGTAAAATTTGTTGGGAAATGGGATATGGGATTAAAAAACTACATTTTACTTAAATTGGTCAAATTTCTAGGTGGTACAGACTACATGCTTGTACTCCTCTGGGGTTTAGAGCCTGTTGATAATTGTTCCAAAGTTCGAAGCAATTTCTTAACTTGCTGCAAATTATTTTCAAAAGGAAATGTACTGAAATCGTCCAGTGAGCAAAGTCATAAGTTTTGTTTTAAATGGGATCACAGAGCCGGAAGTAGAAAATGATGAGATCAAACAGAATGGAAAAGCTGGAAAAGGAGGAGACACCCCAAAGAGCATTAAGAAAAAAAATCTTACGACTCAGCGGGCTGAAAGAAAACGAAAATGAAAGTGCAGACGAATTCACCTCGCAATTAACAACTAGCCATCAACGAACTGTCTAACGCAGCCAATATTATCGACAAAGCCTTTTTCAGAATCGGAAGAATTCAAGCGGAACCAAATGCAAGGCCAGGGCCTGTAGTAGCCAAATGCGGAAGCGGAAAACTTTCTAAGTAAAGGAAAAGCACTGCGACAGCAAGGTATCTTCATTAATAACGATGCACAGTTGTACCAAATCGCCTCAACCCGGACATTTCCAGAAACTTCTCCTCATTTCTCTAACATATATTCCAAAAAGATCCGTTTTCTTAACAAACAATGCAATATTATCAATGTATAAATTTATTAGATCAGCCGCCTTTCTAATTCCGGTTAGCACATTCACGCGTAAGTTGCTAAGCATAGTTGCGAGAAGTTGAAGTTAGTTGATGCATATTATAGAGCAAAAGGCAAAGGTGTAACATTTATGAGTTTGATAATATCTACTTCGTAAGTGTGCATAAATACTTTGTAAGTAAATAGGATATATGAAGTATGATTAAAAATCCGGTTTCACACCTTATTAACCTACAGTAAATTAAGATCTAAAAGTCATAAACAAAAGATGTTTATGTAAGTTACATACTTACATATTTCTGCATGTGTATACTTTTTAAGCAATTATTTTCAGGCATACTTTTAAAAATATTTTAATTGTCAATATTAGGGGCGAATGGTTTAGCTATTAACCTCCATACACACTAGTAATTTTAGAGTAAATAGATAACGACTACCACTAGTAACGTTTCTAGTGGGGTCTGAAAAGCGTTGTGTGAGGTTGCGTGAAGATGGATTTTATTGAAGTTGAAAAATGCATCCAATTCTGTGGCGAAGCGGAAAATGAAAACTTATGTACAACATGGCATGTATCCTCAGAGCTACTCTGCATATTAAAATGTATAATTATCAGATGAGATAATTAAATAATAAAATCAAATTAAGAAAGTTGGAGAACTCATGGGTTAATGCCAACCTTAGAATGTATTCCTTATAAAAACCTATGTATAATGACCCATGCTTATTACTTTAGTTTATATAGGTTGATATTGCAATTTAAGAGCTTTAAGGGAACAGTGGACGGTTTAGGAAAAATATACTTTTATGGACTAAGAATGAGAGGGGATCAATTTGACTATAAATAGCTTGGAAAACTTTGGATTAAACCAGTTCGAACCAAACCTTCTATTTGAAACAATACTCGCAGAAACTTGAGCGTTGAACTTTGTCTTACAGCTGCCTAAAATGAAATTGGTAATACCCAAGTCGTATTTTAATTTAGAAAATATAGTAGAACTTCGACTGTTTTTTAAATTAAGTTGGTTAGCAGTCTTACGAGTTATTTGTAAAAGCTTAATAATAAATTATAATTGCAGCTATTGGTTGTCGTTGCTGCTCTGGCGGCCGTTGCCACCGCTGAGGATGCTGCAGAAGGCAGCGTTGTAAAGCGAGGAATTAGCCATGGCTATGGACATGGTTTAGGTCATAGCAGTTATGGACATGGAAGTCATGGAGGCTATGGCCATGGCATCGATAGTCACGGAGGACACGGAGGTTATGGTCATGGCCATGGAGGACACGGAGGTTACGGCCATGGTCTTGGAGGGCATGGAGGTTATGGTCACGGACTTGAAGGATATGGACATGGCGGTCACCAAAGTTATGGTCACGGTCATGCAGGCCACGGAGGACATGGACATGGAAACGGTTGGGGATACAATCTCGGCTACGGATTCAGAGCTGGTGGTGGTGGTACTAAAAAATTGAAATATTGACTGCTGAAATTATTACTGATTTGTCTATGATTACTATTGAAAATATATAGTGCATAAGAGGGACGTACCTAATACTTTACATTTAAATTGTGTCTGAATAATTTCTATCAGGTCATGGAGGTTACGGTCATGGTGGACACGGACAGAGTCACGGACAGAGTCACGGACACGGACATGGCTACCATGGTTAGGTTTGAATTAAAAATCATTGCCATTCTAATACTTGATTCCTACTTCACGATCTAAGTCAAACTATTTTAAGTAGTCCTCAGTAATTTCGTTACATGTTCTCCAAGAAAATAGATTTCAAAATAAATAAGTTTCTGTTAATGAGCAATAAAAATTGGATTTTAATACACCTCACATAGAATAGTTCTACTTTTACATACATTATTGAAACTGCCTTCGATATTGTCAATAGCAATGAACAATAGTTGTTACTGGAAGTTCATCATGTTATGTTGATGAGTAAGGGCATACCTATCTATACCTAATATAATTATTAAATAGCTATACGGTTTCAAGTCAGCAGGGCTTGATTTCTACTTGAGAAACTATTAAAGCCACTCGTCCAATCTGGTTTATCTATACTGACAACATGGCCCATGGTAAATGAGTTTTATTTGCAGCAACTGAGGTTCACATAAATGTAAAAGTTTACATTCTATTAAAATTAATTGTTAAGCTAGCTATTAGATTCACAGGTATCAGCATTAGTAATATAAGAACATTCTTGGATGATCAAAAACAAAGGTACGCTGCTTTTAAAAAGCAATACGTAACAATGCGCAATGTGAAAAAGAAACAAATTAAACCGTGCGCATTCACAGTGCTGCAAATTGGTTTTAGATTTCTGGGATTAGTTGTTCCGGCAATCCAACTTCCCTCAGTTCTTCAGCACTGACAGGCGTGACCACGTACTCGGTCTTGGAAATTGGTAGTAACGAGTAGTTTAACACACAATCCAAAATCCATTCCCAGGCAACAGTAATCACTTTACGGGTTTTGTAAAGATCTAGAGACAAAATAGGCATGTCTTTTGGTTTTATTCAGCAATAATGTTTGATAATAGTCACTGCTAATTTACTCAAAATATTGCTTTCTATATACCTGCGTAATCAATAGCTGAATCACTTGAATCTCCGACTATTATAGTCCCATGCTCCACGTTATCAAGTCCAGATATTATCGCTGCCCCCAACTTCTTTAAGAGCCTCTATTTTACATTATGAAATAAAAATAAGACAAGCACATGGACGATGGATGGCAAAATACTCAATTGTCAGGATAAAAACATGAAATCATTTCTCAGCACTACAAAGACCAAGATGAATTATCAATTGAATACCTTCCAGTCACTATCCTTTGCTCCACTACTCCGGAAATCCCCCAGAACATGGAACGTAAATCCATGAAATAGAGGGACCGTCGCAAGTCTCGATGCTTTCACACCAGGGTCGCAAGAAGTTTCGTACACTCCCTGATTAGAAGCCAATATTAGCAATTTTCAGCAATGAAAGAATGGAATAGAGCAGTCAATAATTTCAATTTAATTAAAAACTTACTTCTCGAACTATTTTTTTCTGCTTTAAACATTCTTCAACCCAATCAAAAGTTAGAACCCATTTCTGCCCAGCAATTGCGAAAAGGTATTTCATGGTCTGAGGTACCCTGCCATCCTCTAATGTTAATATTAAATGGGTCACTTCGTCAGTAAATTCTCGGATTATTTTACCTCCACACATCCCGCAAAGAAGTCTGAGCTGATTAATTTGAAAACTTGATAATCTTGTAGGACAAAATACATAGTTCTTTGGAATCTTAACTGGAGATTTGGGAGACAAGGCAGACAGATAGTATTTGTCCTTTTGACTACGTCCAAGAAGTGATCTAGAAGGAGATATACAATTTTGGCGAGATGGACTTGTCCAGTGCTTAGGAGTCGATACTTCATTCAAATTCCCTGCACTTTTCAGTTTGCCAAATGCATCAGATTTAGGTGTCGTGTCTTGTGAGGTATGTATTACTGTTTTTACCGGGGTTTTTGAGGTTGAATTAAAAAGTGTCTGCCTTTGTAATGTTAACCCAGCAACTTGATCATTACTGTTTTTCGTTTGATTTTCGTTGGTTGCTTCAGTATTATGAAGTTCTCCGAAATCCTCAGCAAATGGGTCGTAGTCATCCTTGTGAAAATGTCCTATTGTTGTAGATAACGCTCCAGATGGGGGTGACGTGCAAAACAAAGATACGTTGGCTGGAGTTTTCAGGTTCATGCTCATATTCGATGACTTTAGTGTTCGATTATCAGCATCCTTTTTGATAGATGCAGGCGTACTGTCGTTGCTTTTGAATGGGGAACCTTTTTCACTAGTTGGTGTTTGACAAAGAAACATATCCTCACTTTCGTTGTCAGAGACTGCCAGATTCATCTGCTCTTCAGCGTTCTCCACGTTTTCAAATACTGTTTCTGCTACACCAGTTCCATCTTGTTCTTCGGCCATTTTCAGTCGCTTCTCAATGGAATTGCTTGCAGACTCTTCGTTTGCACGTTTAACGCTTGAGTTAGATCTTGCAGAATCAGAATTAAATATAAGTGCGATGTCAGTAGCTTCATTTAAAATTGCATCATCTCCAGAAGGCATGAAGCTGTCGGTAATCACAGGGTTCACTTCTTGCGATACCTACAGTGGTGAAATAGGTTTTACAAATACTTTTCTCATTTCTTGATTAAAAAATTATTGGCACTTATCTATGTAGTGCGATACAAATATGGCTAAAAATGCATGCGTGTGCCTACAAAGCCATAAATGGAAATCTAAGCTGAATACGAAAATTTTACCAAATCCAGGGCTTCACAAAAGATTTTGTCACTGTTTTCGCTTCCAGCTGCATTACAAGAATCCTCCGAGCTTGGATTAATTTTTGGCAACTGAGGATTCACCATTTCAAACCTTTGGAATTGGGAATTCTTCCCCATTTCTGACATTGCCAGTACCTTTGACCTGGGTTCCGGTAGACCAAACAAATGATAATACCTCACTGGGTTCAAAATAAGCTTCTTCCGTGAAAATGATTTCACATTCTCATACAACCTATTGGACTGACCACCGGCCTTTGAGTTTCTAAAATAATAAAGGTTACTATTACGAATGAACTGCCAAATCTTTCTGCGAATCTCAATCTCTGTAAACTATAAACATTTTTTCTAACCTCGAAAGATCCAATGCCAAAGATGGTTCAACGGAAGCAAACCCGTATCTTGGTCGTTTAATAGTCCGCGACTGTTGCGTGTTCAGTTTCATTGTGAGGTCCAGTGCCTCAGGAGGACAGTCTTCAAAATCCCTTTCAGGTCCACCGGAACTTATATTTTGCTTGACAATCTTCGTTTTCTCACTAACGTTTGTCTTGACAATCTTCGTTTCCTCACTAACATTTGTCTTGTCAAACTTCGTTTTCTCACTAACACTTGTCTTGGCAATCTTGATTTCCTCAAAAACATATGTCTTGACAATCTTCCTTCCCTCATTATTATTTGTCTTGACAATCTTCCTTTCCTCACTAACTTTGTCAGCCCTGACAGGCAGGGCTTTCGGAGTTAATTCCTTGCTCTTACAACTTTGAGGAACCTTCAAGTTTACAGCCTGTGTCGAAATAAACAGCTCATCCTCTTCGTTTTCAGCCAAAAGGTTCTGACCCAAAACCCCTTCAGCATCGTCAAAATTCACAGTACCCTCGTTCCCGCAAGTCGTCAACTCTTCATTTTCGTCCGTAACACACAATGCTTCCGTTGTCTGACAGGTCTTGAAAATTCCTACTAAATTATGAAAAGCAGATAACAGGTCTTGGAAATCATCTCTTTGTTTCTGGATTCTTCTATGAAATCTATTCTTGCAGGTCGGACATGTCACCATGGCCTGCTTCACCGGTAGCTTCTTTAAACAAGGCGAACAAAATAAATGACCACATTGTGCTTGCACCGGGAATGTCAACGTGTTGTCACTGCAATAGTACATATTAATTATTAACGATATAATTATATTATTTACTTAGATACCACATGAACACCAAAATTATTCCAGTACAGCATACATTTATAATTTATAACGAAATACAAATAAATTTTACATTCACATCCAATTATTCCCAGCATTTTACGTTTAAATACAATCAAAATGCTTTTATTTATATACCTCAGGAAATCAATGCCCACAAAATTAATTAATAATGCTTCTAAACATATAAAATTAAATGAATATCGGTTAATTTAATTACCAAAGTTGACACTCAAATAGTTGCTTGATCTTGGGAAATATTCTGTCTACTTCCATTTGCTCAGTAATTGTAACTAACATTCTTGTCACTTTTGTAGATTTTTCCCATAAGTGACCTGCTATTTAGACCGCAGGTACTTTTTCACGTTGTTCTTTATATACTTTATCTATCCTTATAGATAAATCCCATATATACATATAGTTTCACGCAGCTTTTAAAGTCCAAAATGCTCCACCCTCTATACCCTCTATACTCCGTCAAAGTCTATGTATGTGGGCTTCAATACAATTTAATTATTTTTAACTTTATTAAAGCTTTCTGCTTTATTTCCGCGCCTAAAAATTGTTTCCCGCTTTGCAGGTATTTGTCTCTCTGGACTCTGGACTATGGACTGAGGACTAATAGGAGGACTGCGAGGAGGATTGAGAGTCACCGAAAGAGAGCCGCTCTTCAGTCCAAAATATATACTTGGGTGACTTGTGTCTACCAATACCCCATTGCACCTTGATTAATGCGTCTTTCTTTAGATACACGATACTCGAGCATTTCAGTCTCCATTGTCATTTTATTATCACCTTCAACTTTTTGCTTGTTTTTCGACCCGAAAGTTATCACGTTTAGGCACTACCATTATCAGAGGATCGATTCTGACCTATTTCCCATTCATGTAAGGTTCTTCCCGCATGGATCAAAAAATTGTAAAATACAATGCAGTTTATATATTTTGCAATTTGCAAGTTGCAACGTTACAAGTCAAGGTCAAGGCAGAGATGAACTGGTGATTTGATGACTTCGAAGAAAAATCGAAGTAATGAAAAAGAACCAAAAAGATTACTTGTACAGTGGTATGAGTATGCAAGTAATCAGAGAAAGCTTACATAGACTATTTTAGATAGAAATAAGCGAAATAAATCATTCGAACTGTCGCGTCGCCTTACCTTTAAACCTGAATCAAATTTTAATTTGTGAGACATGGTTTTCTAATATTTTGATATCGCGACAGTCGACAGTTCGGGAAGTCTAAAAAATTAATATTGAGGAATTCTTTAAGTCAAACCATTATCCTGCTCCAGCGCTCTCAGGGATTGCACTGGGCATGAAATTCGGGTGCATTTTCCAAAATTACAACTATTTACAAAAGACCTGTACGAGGAAAACATTTGTATTTTTCTTAATAAAATGGGGCCTGGGATCTAAATTTCGAAAAACTGATTACGGGGGTCACATATGTGTCTTGAAAAATTACCAAAACTTTTGATGTACAAGTTGCATCTTGGTCGTTACTCATTTGAAGGCTGTTTCATTGTTCTACAATATAAAACCAATATGGAGAAAAATCTTTTTAAGCGACTATCAAAAATGGTGAATATTTTTCACACTGCACAACGTGTTTTTTGACCAGTTTGGAGGAATCATTAGATGAAAATGTAATCTGGATGAACTGCCGGTTCACATGTTCGGAAAGTTAATTAGTTTAATAAAACGACGAAATATGAAACCAAATGAACAAAAGTCCACTAAATTAATATTAAAATGCGAAACAGCTTTACTGCTAGAAATAGATCTATTCGACAAGATTAAAATGTAATAACAAAATTGGGCAATGAAAATGATATTTTCAACTTGTTATAATTATTATTCTGTAAAAATGGTAAAGATGATGACGTAAAATATGAACGTATAAAGTTTGCTATATAGTTGCTAACAAGAAATACAAATACTAAAAGTTTCAAATAAAATTAATAAACATATTACAAGCGTTGTACTGCTCCTACCTTTCGTTATCATACTGAAAGTGTGTCCACACTGGTAAAAATCTACAAAATGTAAAACTGCAAGGGTATGCATATTAGCTCTTTCCGTCATTTAAATTGACCATTTTCCTAGTTCGCAGAAACATCGGTCCTCTGGACTTGTGGATTGTAAAGCTAATTAGTGCCTCGGAAGTTGCAGGTATATGATAAGGATCATTTTGGAACGCTGCTGGTTGCGCTACTTGATTTCATTATCATGTTGACCAAACAGGAAAAACGATCCTTGAGCTGAATTAAAGAGTACATACATTGTGGTGAATTAAATAAGGCCACGGCAGAAAGTTTTGTTGTTACTATTATACAATGTCAAAAAAACTTACATCGTCAAGAGTTCGATTAGGGAGAAGTTTTCTTTGAATGATTTTAGTGAAGGCAACTGTCGTAGAAGTTTCTTGCTGACACGTAACAAGAAGTATCTTGTCTTCATCATAGGTCCATGGTTTAAGAGACTTTTGTGACTCGATTTTTGACTTCTTTTCTAAAACTGCCGCTGACTTTTTGCTTGACTTGTAATTCTCAGTCTCAGGTTTTGTCGACATTTGACAGTTCATATTTGAAAGTGTAGGTATCCGATCATTCGCTTGCTCTTCATCATCAACTATTTCTCCATCTTCCAAATCATCTTCAGGTTCTTTGATGGTTTTTGGAATCGTATCAGCAGAGATATGGACTTCGTCCTCCAGGATTTCAACAGGTATGCTTTTACTAGTTGAGGGTACCGCGCTAGTGGGTGGCTTTTTTAATTCAGTTTCGCTGTCGTAGTCACTAATTGCTACTTTTGTTGGTTTAGATGTACGCTTTTTATATGATCTTTCGTTGGACTTTCGTTTAGGACTTGCTGTTCCTTTTATGGGCTCGAAACAATGGCCGCATGCTCGGCGAGCTAGGATCTCCTCTGCTTTTTCTTTTGTAGTAAATTCTATATTAACCTGTTTCATAACACGGCCGCTATGCATGAATACCTTTCCGTCCTGAAACTGCACACAAAAACAATCATTTTCAAACAATGACACGATTCCCTAAACTAACTAAACTTAAATATCATATATGATAGAATCTGGTTTTACTAAATTCTAAAGCAACGAGATAAAGGCACCGATTAACAAGTAAAAAGCAAACCATTACTCAAAACGTTCTTACCTTTATACAACATTTTCGACAGTGCCTTGCTTTTGTGTGTAAGTTGATATTTTTAGAGTCTGTGTGGCAATCGCAAGGACAACTAGCAGTGGCTGGAACGCTCGCTTCTTCCGGGAAGTTTACGAACTCCATACCCATGCCTTCCTCCGAATAAGGGAGATTACCATCAAAATTGATTTCTTCGAAGTCTTGGGGTCTCACACTAAATATCATTTCAGAACAATGAACGTATAACATAATCCCAAAAATTCAAGAAACACAAATACAGATAACGCAAGGGTTATTGCAGATAGCAGCTTACGTGGATTGTGGAGGAAATATGTTAGGGAACATTGCCTTCACTGCGTCTGTCATTATTGGATTTGCTTGAAAGAACAAATCAACAAGTTCTTGCACATCCTTCTCGGTAACCTTTTCCAAGTCTCTCAGGCCTCTGATTTTCTGCAGCGCTCGAGCTCTCAATTGAGGGCACTGTAAAGTTAGTTTCTAAAATATTTACGTTAAGTAGCACATAAAAATAGCTCATTCACACATGTTATTAATTACATAAAGAGACACAACCAAGTATATTTATATCATAACCGCGAAAAAAAAGTTATTATTGAACTACAGATGTGTGGAAAGCAAACTATCTGTTTACCTCAAGCAGGTGCATGAATCGAACATAAGCTTGAACTACGTAGTTATCTTTCAGGAGATTATTCTTCTGAAGTAGCTGCGGTTCTGTCATACTAGCCAAATCAATCAATAATTCAGGATGATCCTTGAGCAGCTCCTCAGCCTATTGAACATAAATTTTCCCGCTTACTTACATTTTAATATGATATTACTTATAGCACTGATAATGAGTTTAAACTTACTTTGCCAAAAACCTCTTCTTCATTCGCATACTTTTCTCCGAAATCACAGAAAACTTGAATTAAATTATTGTAAAGCACTGGATCCAACGTATGCTGACATTTGGCCCAAAATTCTTCAGCAAAAGCTTCAATTAAAAAATATACACTGGATAAATACCTAGCAATATTGTAAAATATCTGCAACTGAGAGAACCAACATAAAAGAGCTACCGAATTACTAAAACAAACACATAAGTTGTGCATTCATTTCTGGTGATCGCAACCTATCCATATTGTGGATATCCTGCACATGCAGCGGTCACTGCACGCAACTACTCTAGTTGGGATGTACCTGTTTCAATGGCTTCAATGTCAACCTCCGATTCAGCCTCATCCAACAATTTCTGAATTTCAGTTGTTTTAAATTTCGGAGCCCGTCTCTTAGTTTGGGATCCTGGACTGCGTTTCATTCTACGAGGCGCTTTAGGTGGTGCGGCTCCGTGCAAAACTTCCGATTTAACTTTAGTTGAAGTCCCCAATGATTTAGAGGTCGAAGGTTTCGTGGTGGCGTTTCCTGGAGCTTCCTTCTCTAACCTTTCCTCATTATCATCTTCTGTGTCCTCTTCGTGATGATCACTGGAATCCAGCTTGCTGGATGGTTGCCTTTTATTTCTGTCAGGATTTTGATCATCTTCACCATCTCCATCACCCGCTGCTTGCTTTGACGAGTCTCTTTTAGTGCTGCGATTTCGACTTCCTGAAGAAGCGGCTTTATTTTTTGTGTCAGAATTTGGAGAACTACTCATTGCATCAGACTCCTTCTGATCTCCACCATCCATGGGAGCCAATACCCGAGATGAAATTGGGTGTTTCATACTCGCCTTCACATTACTGACAGGAGGGCATATCTTCTCTTCGAATAAAGAAGGTATAGAGCTATCAGAATCACTTTCATTTGTAAAATCCGAATTCGTTCTTGAATCTTTTGGTGGGGTTTTGGTGTCCCGGCTCTTGCATTTTTCTGTTGTCTTTCTCCTGGAACTGGGGACTCGACAAGGGTGGGTATCCTTTTTTAACTTGGGTTTTTTCACATCTTTTAACTTCTTTTCCCTAGCTAAAACTAATTGTTCCGGTGACTTACGATTATATATCCACGTACGGGCTGAGTGGTCCTCGCGATATTTAATTTTGTTATTCGATTCTTCACATGTCTCATAAACTGTGAGAACAGATTTTGGAAGCTCTGCTGATGCCTTAGAAGAAGTTTTTGTTTGAGTATTTTTTATCGATACCACTGAAGTACAACTATTGGCATTTGTTAATTTCTTGCTCGGCCTTTCCCCTAACTTGTCCCCCTCCGAAGCTTTCTCGAATATTTCTCTTTTCAGTGGTGATTCCAATGTATGAAAATCAACTAAAGCACCGGGGAAGTTTTCCGACAAACAAGGCAAAGAAAATGGGACGCCAACTGGTGTGACATCCAATACTTTACTGGAGGTTTTCAAAGGCGAAGGTGAGTTTAGCTGTTCAGGAGTCACATCAATACAGTCTTCATTACTAGAACTAACGTCCCCTTTCTCTTGACTAGCTGTCCCCATTGGTTGAGATGTGTTGCAAAACTTTTTGGGAATACTTATGTAAGCAGCTGGTTTACCATTTTTGTCTAACACTGGAAATCGCTCCAGTTCTTCTGAGAATGCGGAACTTGAAAAAAATTCAGGGGAGTTGTCAGGCGGTAATACTGGATAAGAGAGATTGTTAACCATCTTAGACTTAGTTTCAGACTTCTTAGTTTTCGACTTTTTGACTGTAGAAGGTTTCTCCTGATCACACTGTGGGCTCTTAACAATTCTAGATTTTCTCACACGCGGTTTCTTCAATTCCAAATCTACAGAATCATCCTTGAACAGCGCATCGATTTTTAATTGCTTCAGAACAGAAACCCATTGGCTAGGTAATTTTTCTTGATTTACTGGTTCTATTGGTTCTATTTGTAACATGTCAGTTGTCCAAGATTCAAGTGGGGAAGGGGGAGGATCACCGTCTTTCAAGTACTTCCTTAGGGTTAATAACCCACAGTTAGGAATTTTTTCATCCTTGTCACGCTTTCGAGCATTCTTTATTCGGTTATAGACCTGCAATCTAGGGCGACCCGGTAGCAACAAATCGCTAATAAGTTTAGCTTTCTTCTTCAGTTGTAGGGGTTCATATATTTTATTTCGCATTTCTCTGAAACCTATGGCAATAAGGGCATCTTCGTTCTTAGTGAAATTTATTTTCAGAGGGGAATGCAAATGTGGGAAGACCGGTAAAAGTTGTGGATACATGAATGCTTTACTCTCAGAGATTACTTTAACAACTTCTCGAGTGAAAGTTCCGATCCCACCAGGGATTTTTATAATTTCATTCCGGTACTGCTCCTCCAATATCTTCTTCCTGTAAGAATCAAAATATTACACTTTTACTTGATGTTAATACAGTAAATCAACCAACTATTATCACTTTCAAGATATTTTCAAAGCATATTGCTTCACGAATTAGATCGTGAAACCTAAAAGCTAAAATCAAAACAAATTACTTGATCGGGGACTTCGAAATGAAACTATGTGGCCACGAATTCACCAAGGTGGCAGCATATGAAATATTTTTAACCTTAAATGCTGAATCGGGTCCATAGTTTAGAGCAAACGAGTGAAGTTCAATCTGTAGTTAAAATCACAAAAGCCTTCTATCATTCCCCCTCAAATCAGAAAGAACTTCTGAGAAAAACATGAATCAAAACCTTTAACTTACAATCATCTTTTTACTCTCTCTAGCCAAGGGCTTGACCTGTTCTTCATTGCAAGCAGCAGTAAGTACGTAAGTTTGTGCCAATAGTTGAATATGCTGTTGAAGCTGATATTTTATAATTCCTTGGACGTGTTCCGTAATCAATGGTTCTACCTTCTCCTCTTCTACCACCGGTTGCGGTGGAGGAGGAGGAGGCGGTTTCGAATCACTCTCCACCACACTCACGCCCGCACAAGTCTGAGACTCATTATCCGCTGTTTGGCACTGCGAATCCACCTTACTTCTTGCAAATGACTCATCATATAATTCAGATATCAATTCATTAAATTCTTTCTTCGAGATCTTCACAGCTGGATCCCTCCTAAATTCCTCACTATCATGCTCTTCCTCGTCCTCCATAATATTATACTCCGGATCCGCATCATCATCATCATTCACTTCCATACTCTGGCCCGGGAAAAGGAATTCTTTGAGGAAGTCAATATAATCATTGTTGTCATGATCATTCCACTCCTTGTCTGATCCTCCTTCACTCTCCGACGATTCATGATGTACTTTTTTCCGCTTCCTTTTCCTCTCCGACCCCGACCCCGCCATCGATTTTGCTGGGGACCTCAGTTTGACGGCTGCAAACAAATTCAAAAAGATATTCAAATTCCACCATCACTAACTACCTTCACACATCGACATACTTCCAATTTGCCGTTGAATCATCAAACTGATTACTTAGGTATGGGTACATATAGGACATAAAAAAATACCTTTTCAGAAAATATTTTCAGAAAGCCACAATCTCTCAACTTTCCACTCA
Source organism: Spatulosminthurus flaviceps (assembly GCA_034693705.1). NCBI lineage: Eukaryota > Metazoa > Arthropoda > Collembola > Symphypleona > Sminthuridae > Spatulosminthurus > Spatulosminthurus flaviceps. The sequence goes on from JAQFXU010002026.1 coordinate 19,215, forward strand.
CGGACGCAAATTCAATTTTCGTTTGATATTGTGAGAATGCACTTATTATAAAAACCTTGTCACACTTTTTCTACAAGTTCTACAAAACTATACAACTATCCACTCATTTATTTATTAGATACTTTCTCGCGACACTCTTAGCCAAAATAAGCTTTCCATAATTGCTTCCAATAACAACAACGTGATTTTTTTCTCACAGCTCCACAGCTCCGTCGTTTTTCCACCAACTAATCAATATAGTAATTATAACTTTATTTATATTGCTGAATTAGATACAATTAATTACGCCACCCAAATACCCCAAAACCAAATAAATGTAGACATTTTACATATGTACCTTACACACAGAACACTTCACTACAAAAGAAACTATTAGTGTGGTGTACGTGTGTGTACGTGTGTGTATGACAAAAAAACGACGACTTAAACAATTAGAGCAATTGGCGCTCTAAATGCTTCGTTGCAAAAATGGCGCTAGATGTAGTCGCTTGGATTTTTTGTCGATCACGATCATATCGTCGCACAGTTTCATTTTAGTTCACGTTCACAGCGTGAGCGCCTATTTAATAAGTTAAGTTACCTTATTCCTATATCTATACTTAAGCAGAAGCAAAGTAAATATTTTATTGAGGTTTTGATTACTTACAATTACAATAATTAGACCTTACTTTAATTCCGAGTTTTATCTCTAAATGTGAGGCTCATTTCTCATTTGATTATGTTCGATTTTGTCGTTCAAAATAATTACATAGTAACCTACGGAGAAATCCACCGTCCACTGAAAAAACTAATGACCATTTGAAAAATGTATGTATACTTGCTAATTTAAATAGGTTTACAATTGTCTCGTAAACAATAATTACTTTTAGGCCAAGAGAGAAAGACTTTATTGACACTGCTCCTCAATAGAAGTAGCCATTATTGACTCAGTATAATGTATAAAATGTTTGAGGCAATATTTTAAGAGTTAATTAATTTTGTACAAATGATTATTACAAATTAAAGCACTGTTCTTAAGTACTAAAGACACTACTTCTTCTATGACTTTCAGTGGTATTCGGAATTTCTTCAGAAATGATACAAAAAAATTTGAAATACATAGTTCCTCTTGCCCCTTATAAGCTTATAAAGAGCTTTTAAAATAGTTATTGAGACAAAAAATGGTGTAACAAAAAAAGATAGGCTAAAAAAATGAAATATTATTGTGTGTAAGTGAACCAAGTGAGAAAATTATTTCAATGACTATGATCTATGATGATGTGATGATTGGATTGACAAAAAAAATATTGGTACTGTAATAATCACTTCTTCCATCTTCTATGGGTCTCCATGTCAGGTTGAAGATTCTCACCGGAAAACATTCTGTTTTTGGGTTTTCTTGCTGTAGACATAATAATGGTGGAATGGAATTGAAATTGGAAAGAAATTGGGTCACCGGTAAAGGTTTTGACAGCACTGCTCTTCCACTACAATAATAATTGTACAATTTCTATATATATTTTTTTGATCTGTCCAGAAAATGAGGTTGTCGTCTTTTTTTACGCTGAATTTTCATGTCAAAGGATTTGCTCCTGTTTTCTCATGAAGAATTTCTTATGTGCTTTCTTTCTGGCTGTTGGCAGGTAAAAGGGAGCGCCGTGTGCTCAGAAGTTCTGGTCTTGACATTGATTGGGTCATCAATCATGTGACAAGTTGCTGTTGGTTCCATACAAGTAGCAAGCTTGGAGTGAGCAACGAGTGAACAACAAATCGGAGAAATGCATGAGGCATGGAGAATTATTGTATGAAAGGAAATTCAAGCAAGAGCTTGTCAGACTCCATTTCAGAAAAAAACTACATTGGTTTTTCCATTTAGCTCTGTTTTATTGGCTCAATGATTTTTTTTCAAGTTTCTTTAGCCCATGTTCTACATTTTTTGGCGATACTTATTGGAAGCTTATTGGAAATATCTGGGTAAGAATTCGTGCATTTTCCCAGAGGAATCCTTACTTTCCTCCAGCGAAAACAGTTGAAATAATCCGTATGCCGTATGCATTAAATCCGTTTGCAATGACGTCGTGGAATAACATAGACGAAAGGGAAAATATCGGGTTTGCATTAATTTTAAAACCAATTTTTTTAAGCATATTTTTTTATGGGAGGAAAATAATAGATAGACTGACTGAGAAGATCCTCCATGGTGTCCCAATTTCGAAAGTAAATTCGGTGGAAATCCAATACAATAATGAATATTCAGGAGTTAAAATCCAAGTCAAAACCAGGCTATTTATACACTACTCTTGGGATCCCCTTAAAGCCCTTTTCCTATCAATATCTCCAGCACTACTTACGATCAGTGGAGTCTAAGTTTTGGCAGGGGTAGAGGAATTATTTCAAGCTGGAAAATCTATTTTATCTTCCTGCAAGAATAAGTCTCTCACACGGTAGGTAGACATTGAAATACATACTACATCTACGTTCAGGCACGTAAGATGCAAATCAAGGCTGTCTTTTGGAATTATTACCTTGGGAACTCAAACAAAGGTCTATAAGGAATTAGTGACAGGTTGCTGAGTTTATTCTTTAAAGACGAAAGAAGATGTGCTCCGTGGCTCCATAGGACAAGGGAGATATTTCACTATACCGATATAATACATAGGTTGAGTTAAAGCGTTGCAAAATGAAACGGAAAACTGGGAAAATGAATGTCAGGGAGGATATAAAACGATATGAATGAGACAAGGCGAAATTAGTATAGTATGCAAGAATTCGACTCTCCGGGATATTTAAGCTTTGGAGTAATCTCTCAATTGAAAATTTCTTTTTGTAGAGTCTTCTCCATGTATGAGAGGATTGAGATGAAAAGATTTAGGAGGAAGAAGATTTAGGTGCATGAAGTATATAATGTAGTGTGTTGGCTTTATTATTAAGAAGACTTTCTCTTGGCAGAAAATAGAAACAGAAAAGGACAGAGGAGATAACCGCAGGGGCTCTCTTTTTAGTGAAGCTTTAAGACTATAAAGTATATTTGGTAAGGAGAGAATTTATCCATTTCGTAGCCTTTTCCTCTACAGCTTCTTCTTTTACCGGCGTTGAAAAACTATTTTGTCAAGAAACCCGCCTTTACCGCATCCTCTCATAAATCAATGTCTCCCCTTCTGATTAGCCTGATTCCCTCCTTCTATAAAAGATTGCCGGGTTATCTATCAAACGCACCCATCCAAAAGGTCAGTCGGTGTTGCATCACATGAGTTCAGGCCTCTCTCTCTCTCTCTCCTTCCTCCATAACATGCTACACACTCGTTTTCAATTAGCTTAAGAGACTATTTTCAATACCTGCCTGACGGTGAAAGGAGCTCACAATCTCGAGTGGATCTTCTGGAATCGAGAGGACACATTGTATAAGGCCAAATATTTCCATTTTGCTCCTCTTTAGCCATGCCATAGCATACCTCGAACAATGAAAGTCTGGTGGTGCGGAGCTACTAACTATCACACATTGATTGGGTTTCCTATATATGCACATATAACTTGCTATTTCCAGGTGAATCCTTATTAATGCAAGGCGTTTCTTATAGATGGGGATGAAAAAGTCACATCTTTCCAAGATGGACAAAAACTATGGACCACCCTCTCACGTAACCTTTTTTACTAAAGTTCAGCTTTGGGTTTTTCGGTTCCACGTTTCAGCTCTCTGTATGCAGTAGATGGGCTGTTATAGACTAATAACCTCATTCTTTGGGTTTGTGCTATAGTCAATTTCCAAGTTCTTATAAAGAAGGGGAAATATCAAGTTCGGGTTGAATTTTTTACATACGATTTTATATTGGCTTCGGCTTTTAGTCCTGAGAGCATTTATTTTTTTGGAAGGTCAATGGTAATTGAATTAAATATGGCTATTTGTGAATTCGACATTTTTTAATGAGTCAAGTTCAAGCTGCATACAGCTGGATTTTGGTTGCATTTTGTTCCAGCTTAATGGGTCAAATTTAGGAAATGAGGAGGTCAAGTTTTGATGTCAAGTTGGTGCCAAAGTATTTCCTTTGATGTCAAGTTTGAACTAAGGTTTCTCTTTGTTACCAAGCATGGACTAAGTTTTCCTATACCTATTGGGTCAAGTGTGTCAAATTTGTATACATTCGCGCTAGCTTTTGAGTCAGAAATTCAATGCCTGCGTCTATAGAGAAAGTTATCGCGATGACGCTCAAAAGTCACTTTTGAAAAATAATGAAAAATGAATATAAACATACGACTTAGAAAACTTTGTCTATCGTCAAAGGAAAAAGTGACGGC
>JAQFXU010002027.1:0-23486 GCA_034693705.1 Spatulosminthurus flaviceps
CTCTCTTTCTCTCTGACTCTCTTCTTGTTGTTATCTCTCTCATGTGGAAATATCCTTCCCTCCAGCTCCTTCCTCTCTCTCCATACAGGTAACCCAAGATTTGAACCCTTTTTTTTATGTCATCCTTCTTTTATTTAGTATGAGAATTTCATGGGATGTGGAGTGAGTCCTGAGAAATAACTATGTATAGGTAGATATATTTATGTATATACTTGCCAAGGAAAGTCAAGCGACTCTCACAAAAATGTCCTCATGTGTAAAGCTATCCAAATACACATGATGACGCAGCGTGTCACTATGTCCTCTCCTTCCATCTACCACAAACTTTTCCGCGTTAATTTCTACAGCTCTGTAACTACTATATGTTCAAACATATGTGGTCTCACCCTCTCTAGCATGTAAACATGGAGAGGGGCATGGCCATTACCACCAAGGTGTATTAAGGGACGTAGATGCAAGAAGAGGTAGATTGTTCCAGGAGTAGTAACTGCACCAAAACTCTCGCACTAAAAGTGGAGAGACAGATAATAATTACAGGAGAGTGAGAGACAGTGTGAAAGCAACACACCACCGCACCTCTCACACACACACACACTACCCAGTCCCTGTCAAAGGACTACAAGAGCATAGTGGAAGAAACCTGCTAAATACGTCCTCTCCCAACGGTGGTGGAAATGAGTTTGGGACACATGCTCTTCCCTTCATAGGTAATATATGCTTGGCTTCCCTTTGTAAAAACTTGTGGTTATAAGGAGGGAAGGAAAACCTTTGGAACGTGTGAGTCCATCTAATATATGCATTAGCCAGGGTTTTTTCCTCTATAGAAAAGAAAGCTTCCGTTGAATGTTCTCTTCTCCTCTAAAAGCTCTCTCTCTCTCTCTCTCTCTCTGTATATATTTTTTTCTACACTACACTATCAACCTGGGCTAAATTTTAAAAAAAAGTTTCTATATGTTTTTGTGAAATTTTTTCCAGGTTAGGAAATTTCTTGCTTTTTTTCCAATTTAGAGAGAGAAGGATTTACATTGGTTTTTGTGTTTGTGACAGTAGGTGTGTGTGTGTGTGTGTGTGTGTGTGTGTGTTGATTGCATTGGAAAGTTGGAAAGCCTGTTAAATAGTTGAGTTGCACACTCAAAAAAAAGTAAAAGAGGTTTTCCCTCCGTTAAAGTTGGGAGCTTTTGGGATGCGCGGTGCTTCAATGTTCAAATATAGTTTGTGTGTCTCTGTATGTGTAGTAGATATGCATGAGTTTTACATATGTTGGAGAGCATGGCTGGAAGCATGGGTGAAGGAAGGGAAGGGAGAAAGGAGTAGTAGTAGAGGGAAAGCTATACCGAGTTGAGAGCTCACAACTACCACTGATACTCGTGCATCTTGTTTGGAAGCTTTCTCCCTCGTAGTTCCCTCACTCTCCTCTGTAGTATGGTCTACAAAGCTGGAGAAGAAACATCCGGTTGGGTTAGTTAGAGAATGGAGAGAAAGCTCATATCATGCTTGTCCTTAAGCTCTCTCCTTCTTCCCTTGGTTGTTGGAGTAGTACAAGGGTAAGGGAGGACGACATACCTAAGGAATTAATTTAACTTTTCTTCTCTTCTACTGTACTGTTCTGTGAGCGTCCGGCAATCTATAACATGGACTCATTCAATCCTAGCAAATATTTACACGCTTTTACTAACACCAAATCTTTAATGACTTTAATTGATTTTCCACTACTACACACAAGTGACTAATCCTAATGGGACAAAAGAAAGACTCCGTACATTACTGGGAGCTCAAACTGCTTGGTAAATACTTAAAATTCATTATATGGAAATTTAGTTCAACAAGAGACAAAAGTGTCCAAAGGACTGACCAACGCAAAAAAAAGCTACATCGTTTTTAAACTAAACTACATACACTATACCGTGGGTGCATAGAAATTTTATATATACTCATGTGGAAATTCAAGAGATTTGAATTTTCAATATGACGGAACATGAACGTGAAAAGTTACTTAAAGTTACACTTGACTTGAGAGTGGTGTGTGGTAGTTTTCAATTGAAAATGTACATATAATATAGTGGAAATTGGAGGAGAGGCTAATAATAGAAAAATAAAATTACTTTTGAGAGACTCCATTAAGTCCCTTCAACTTTCATTTGTATGGTTATTTAGAGGGAGAGGGAGAAAATGTGACTCGTGTTATTTTTTCTCAAAAGAAAAAAGATAAAGTGTAATTACATGGGATATGATATCCTTGTGTGAGTGACAGTGTGGGGGGCGAGAGAGATCTCATCATGTCACAAATAATTTCAAGTTTGTGGCCAAATTTTGGCATTTTCTTATCTCTGTCACTTCCCCTTTCTTCCTTGAATTTCACATGATTTTTTTTTTACTTCCCCTCTTCCTTATATTGTGCGATAATAGTGAGAGAGAGAGAGAGAGTATTTACTTTGCAATGGGAGAAAATACTGAGGTCAAGAACTTCCGAACCTGTCCTTCCCCCTAATGTGAACAACCTCCGTGGGAGAGACTGATTCCCATTCTACAATATGAAGTTTCCGTGTATCTGAACTTTTTACTCTCCAAGATTTTATCTTCTTCTTCTTCTCCCTCAATCTGATAGATATGAAGATGTAGACATGAATATGATACTTTTACTTCTTGACAAAAATAAAAGACCGGCTCAGTTTTAGAACCCGAGCCTCTCGTATACATCACGAGCTCTGTAGTGTAGTCATCATGGAGTTTTTATACATCGTCCCTTTACTTACCATTCTTCAACAAGTAGAAGTGTTTTGACTTGGTTTTTTTTCTCTCACTCTTCGTTTTTATCTTTTTCTTCTTTTTCCTCGACTTCTTCATCTTCTTCTTCTTCTTCTCCCTTTTGGAAATCATGGGAAGTAAAATTTCTACTCATAAAATTTTCACATTCAATACCAAGAAACATTTGTCTTCTCAAGTTGGGGTTGCTACTGTGACACCGTCCAGGTTTGTATTCTTATCTTGTCTCTCACTCACTACTACTATGTATTCTCCAGGGTTCTGCCCTTCATATATTTAATTTCACTGGATGCTACTCCAATAATAATTATTATTGTAGAAATACATAAGATATATGCTACATATACTCTGGGTATATAGGCTTAAATCTAACATTACTTTCAATAATGGACGGAGCGGATCCAGATAGTCAATTGAGTGACGTTCGGCGTTCGGAACGTGCGTTCTACTTTCTGACTCCGTCGTTTCCTCTATTTTCTACTTACTATCGCTTACTTAGTCTTAGTATAGTATAAATAGGATAGTTCTACCTACAATAATATATGTAGACCCTGGAGAAAGCTACAGCTGATACTCATTCAGTTTAATATCATAACATTACCAAAAGGGTGAAAGCCAAGCCGCACATTGTAAAGAGGTTGAAATGATTAGAGGCAGAGGCTGTGAGGCTGTTGCTGGAAAGCGGAGCTTTACGTAGTACAAATTAATAGTAAAATGTATAGTGAGAGAGTAAAGGAGAATGTTTGGGTCTCAATTTGAAAGAGAATCCTTTTTTAACCATTGGAACAAAAGCATTCAAATTGTTGGCAAGGACTATCCTCTGCTTTATAATAAGGGGAAAGTATCAGGGGAAATTGACCTTTTCCCCCAAAAAATATTCTTATCCTTAATTGACTTTTATAGTTAGGAAAATAATTTTCTGCAGGTTTTAGCATGGAAACATTACATAGCATGTGCGTTTATTTGCTTGTATGTGTGTATATATAAATATATGTACATTGAAAATACAAGGTTTTTACTATTATTCTGTCTAATAATTATGAATATAATTTTCTTTGGGAATGTGATATAGATTTCTGTGTAATAACGGGAGAGGAGCAATGAAGAGCATTTGTTACAGCACTGGCTTGACTATTAGCACTGAACATATTGCTGGCCATTGAGAGTAAATGCATTGTCAAAAGTAGGCTTTGAGTGAGTTTTGAGACAATTGGCAGTCTCAGAAGGGAATGGTATTAGGACTGTGGAAATTATTATTGTATATAGGAGGCGTGTATTTTGGAGAGGAGCGAGTGCAGGGTTATGATTGCCATGGAATTTATTTATCGTTATGGGAAAAATCAAGAGCTACATATGATTATAAGTAATTGCACCTATGCTGTTGTACAGCTTGGGATATTGCACATACACAATAGATAGGGTCCCATGCCAAGGACATAACAGCTTAGGAGTGTTGATTGAGAGAATAGAATGAGTATACTACACCAAGCTACTAATCACCCCCTCGTGGGAATTCACATTAGATGGATTTTCTATAATGGGAGGCCACTATAGTACATAATCCTATGTGGATGAGGCCTCTCACGGTTTTTCACTACTCTAGTAGTAAAACATTACATACTCGTACGCATTAGAGGAGTTTACTTTTCAAATCGGAGCTAAACTACTACAGTGCGTATAAATTGTTTGTCCTCTCCGTAACATTACCATTCATAATATTGTATTATAAAAAGGAATGAGGGAGAGAATGGAGGAAGAGTAACATTTTCCTCCGTGGATATCCAAACTATAGTAAATATTACTACTACTATGACTATTCTCTCAACTTTATTTATTGCTCATTTCTCTTGTTCCTCTGCAGTGTCAATTTGTGAGCCCAGGGGGTTTGAGGGATTCATGCGTGAAAGTAATGTTCTTATATTTCTCTTTGTCCGTCGCATATCGGAAGAGGAGAAGGAGGAAATTGAAATGAAAAGTGAGGTAAAATGTGGACCCGTATACGTGCTTTTGTAAATATTTTACTCCCAGCATTATGAAAAAAAATGACGGATATCTGGAATTTGTCAAGGAAATGAAAAAAATTACTTTTACCAGCAGCAACAAAACATAACATGGGAACTTTGTTTGAAAAATAGGGAAAGCACGAAGGAGAAAGGAGGATGAGAGAAACTTGCCGGCATTGACTTTGGAGAAATGAATGGGAGAGAGAGAGAGAGAGAGAGAGAGAGAGAGAAGAAGCAGGGGATGAATGAATGTTGAAGGAGCCAAGTTTAATTTTAATAACAGAATTAATTTTAAGGGATAGTGAAAGAGAGAAAAGTTGCTCCGCTTCTATTTTCAAAGGAGAGCAAACGAGAGTTTTCAAGTGTCTTTATTATTATTTTGTTATGTGATACTTTTGGAGTTAGTTTGTTTCATAGGCATTAAGGAGAAAGGCGGGGAAAGGGCGGAATGTCAGGAAATTTGAACAGAAGTTGCTTTCATTTTTTTTTCTCTCTCTCTCTCTCTCTCTCTTATTTTTCCTTTTGTTGTTTCTTATTACAAATTACTATATAGGGCATTTTAGAAGGGCTGAAGAGTTTTATTATGAGAAAGCCTCAGAGGAATTCTGAGAAATCTCCATAGATTTATATATGTATCTATCCTTTCTTTAATGAATGTATTTGCAATAGATATTAATTATTATAATAAAATTTGAAAATCCAAGTTTCATACTTTATACAATACTATGTATACGCCTGTATATGAGCTATGTATGTACGTGTATATTTGTGTTTAAATGAAACTTTGGATAGTAGTTGCAATTTTATGGAAGAGAAAGGACTAAGAAGGAAGAAAGGAGGAAAATCATGTCTGTCTCCATGTGTTTTCCCTTGAATGAGCGAGCAACCCATTCCATTTATTAATAGAGAAAGTTTGGTTTGGAAAGTTTAAATTCACCATGTCTACTTGGAATTGGACATTTTACATAAACACTCCCACTACTACTCTTGCTACTATGTACTTCCCTTATACATAAATCCTTGTACATACATTTTATGCTTGTGAGCAACAAATGACGTCTTGGATGTAAACTTGTACACTTTTCACAACCAACTCCTAAATTAATGAGATAAAAGCTAGAGTCAATAATTTGGTCCTTTTACTAGTATATTTGGAAATTTTCTTAGAATCTAAATTCATGTCTCTTGATAAAATCTCCTACTCATGTCACGTAGCTACCAGCTTTTGGTGACGTTAATATTAAATAGCACTGGTAAGTTTGTATATAAATGGAGTTGAATTCTATTTAGATAATCTCTTCTTCTTCTTCCTCCTCCTCTCCCGTCAACTTTCCCCATTCTGGCTCCATTCTCAAATCTCTCAATCCTTTTGACGACCACGATCAAAAATAAAATTCTTTGACTGTTCATAGGAGAGTAACATAACTACAATAAATTGGAAATTCTCATATTTTCCTACACTACTACTACTGGCTGGAGATAACAATTTAGAATGACTCCTACCTCCCACGACTACTACTCATTTTCTTACATCCGTCTCCTCATCATGAGGAAATTTCTTGGGAAACTGAATTTGATGACGTAGAACTTTGAAGCAGGAGCCTTTCATCTTGTTCAGAGCAATAAGGCTGTTTGTTCCACCAAATGAAAAGCACTAAATTGGTTTTCACTCTGGATTTGTATATGTACATTTTTGAGCCAAACCTCACATTCAGTCTCATGATGGCAAATGTCAAGAGTTGAATTTTTGAGGGGGAGATAATTTTCTACTATTTTAGGATTACAATTTCCAAATTCCACCTGACTATTCCCATTTAGTAGCTTATGTGTATAAGAGCAAATATTTATTGTAAACCCCTTCCCTACTATTATCTACCTAGGTTTTTTAGCACTAAAGGAAGGAATTTCGTGGACATTAAGGATTTAAAAGAACTCTTATGAAGCTCTCTGTGCCCTCATTGTTCAACTATGATTGTGCGGATTTGGGCTAAGAAAAAACGCTCAAAGATGCTCTTTACAATTTTATATGAAAGTATATAGGATGAGTTTCCATAGAGACAGAGGAGAGAGAAATTTAATGGATAGGAGCAATTGGGGAAAAAAACCATTGAAACATTACTCAGTTCTTGGACGACGAGGACATTCTTCCTTTCTCATCCCAAAAGTATACATATATTTGTATGGGCCCGCTCTGTATATATACAAATGATGAGAGTAAGTATGGAGGAAAAAAAGCTGAGAAAAACCTCCATCTATCTCTGCTAGAATCAATTCCATTTCAAGTTGAAGCATTTTATTTTAATGCTATAGGAATTCATCTCTTCCAAAAGATAGAACTTGAAGTAGTGAATTTTGATTAGGATTCTACTATTTCATTACCCAGACCCCCCCCCCCTATACTTATATATACAGATTGCTCTTATATAATTTCCATAGTGTCATTGTCTTTCAATTGAAGTTCTTTCCAAAGGGAGGGGAGAGGAGCCAAAGTCTTATCAGGTTTTCCTCTATAAAAAACCCTACCATTTGGAATAAAATGCTTTCTATTCAGCCTCTTTTTCCCTTCAGGTAGGTGGAACTACCCTTAAAATCCGGACTTCTACCTTTTGAAATAAGTGCCCCGAGAGAAATTACCTTCCGATAATTTCTCTTTGTTCAAGAGCAACAAGCCATTCACTGTCAGAAGTTCTAATGCAATGAAAGGCTATGCTGTCCTCTTTTTTCAAGAATGAGCCCTGCAATGAAAACCCAAATTCTCACATTATTATTGGAACTTCAGATAAAATTGCATTCAATGTAATCAAAGCTTTCGTTTTATATCACATGATTTTTTGGGGAATGTTTTTGGAAGTCTTCCGAAATATTTTTTTAAAATACAAACATAAATTCTCTTAGATAGAGAAAGTCGTTTTAAAAAAATCAACAAATTACAAACTTACAACGCGAATGCGTTCCGTCAACAGAAACATTTTTTGTCACGTGTCAAAAATCCTGTTGTTGATGTATATGGAAAGAAAAAGCGTGGGGATCCCATTCTCACAAGATTATATTGCAAGAGAGAACAAAGAATAATAAAGGACAGAAAGGATTCTTTTCCTCCTACATTTCTTTTGTTTGTTCGTAAATGGTTAGTATTTTGTATGTGTGAGATAGAAAATAGTGGGATTGTTTTAGTATTTACCCCTTGAGCCATGGGAGGGAGGGAAGTGAGTAAGCTACAACTTCCGTGTGGTATGACCCTCGCTCTGTTCTCTCTCTCTCTCTCTCTCTTTCTCATTTCCTTCCCCTCGCTTTAGTTAGTTGACTCTTTGAAATTTGCCTCTTGGTAGTTGTTGTATACTTTGGAAATCAAATATATGTCCAATACTCTCTCGCCCCAGTACATGACCACACAGGCCAAAAGCCATTTATTTTATTAAGCTAATTTTCCTCCACATTAAACTGGTCTTTTGTGTGTTTGTGTGTGTGTGTGTGTGTGTGTGTGTGTGCAGAGAAACGCGTGCTTGTGTACAGTTGGAGGGAGTTAAAATGAAAGTTTTTGTTTATCCAAGCTAAGGTGATACATTACATTGCTCCTCCAATAATTATGCAAAGATTCTTCTTCACCAATGACATCTGCACATATTTCTTCTTTCTCCCTTCCTATAATTATTACTTTACCCTTACTCCAGAACTCTCCTATATGTACTGTGAGGGGATATTGCATGTATGGAAAAGCATAGGTAGTATTCACAGGGCGAAAGTTCTTTTTAAAGCCAACCTACATACTACAGGTGTAATTGAGCACGGTGTTACTATTTGGAGGAGTAGAGCTTCAAGTGGTAGTAGTTGTATTTGGATACATTGTTTCCATTTTATCAGATTCAAAAGAAGCTTCCATGTACGAATCTCGAGTGGCCTCTGAATGCTCAAGTAAAGGAATGGCTTGAAGGAATCTGAACCGGAGGACCTAAAACGTGTGTATAATAGAATTAGGATAATTATATGGCTATACTGGACCTGAATAGTACAGCCAACCTCCATAATGCCATGTGTACCTTGAGTGCATTGGGGTAAAAGCTTGGGAATTTAGCTGGAACGTGTAGCTATATGTGTAGATTGTACGAAAGTATTAAATGGTCCATAAATTTGGGTTGGTGTGAAAAGAGCGTGCGGAAAAAAGGAGGAAGAGGTTAGATTGTGATCTATTGTTCTATCGTAGGGCAGGAATAATTTACGTGACAGGATAATAGCTCTGAAGAAAATCCTTGACAATCAGTTAGAAGCTATGGAGAGAGAGAGAGAGAGAGAGACAAAAATTGGTCTACATCAAGCCCTTCCAACTTGTAAACTGAGGTTGGAGATCAACTCAGAGAATTGGAGATGATGACGATAAAGGACGGTGAAGTGTAGAAGTAGTAGATTCGTGGAATTCCTTCCCTCTCTCTCTCTCATGTATTAGTAATTTATACATACATAGTTATATTTACGTACATACGTATGTGTTTATATGTTTATCCCTCTCATGTTATCATGCTATTATTGTCACAATGGTTAATGCATATGGATTTTTTAAGCCTTTCCGCCTCTCTCCATGCTTTCCCAGCACATTTTCCCTTTTCACCCTTGAGTTGATGGATTCAAGGGAAAATAGATGCCGGTTGACAGGAAGACCTTTTTTGATGGAGGAGAGACGAAAGCAATTAGGAAAGTGAGAGAGACTCTTGAAGTTGAGCGAGATTGAGTCTCGGGCCTCTCTATATATGAGTACATGAGACTCCAGAGGCGTCTAACTTTCTCCACATTGTTGTTCACACAGTGAAGGCTAAACTTTGATGGATGAGATTCATAATGTAAGGGTATATATGTCTAAGGGGAGAAATGACATATAGAATTTTTAAAAATTTATTCTTACTTTGACAATTATTGGCACAATGACAAGGATAGAAGGTGAGCTTCCAGCTTGGAACTTATAAGCTTATCATAATAGCTACTACACTAAAAAGGTTCTACACATAATGCTTGGAGGAAAGGAACCTGTGAGAATCTCAAGGGCTCTTGGTTTTTTTTCATGTTGTGATTGTGTATAGCTATGTTGGAAGAATATATTGTACATGTATGTTAAATATTCATTCGCAGTTTCCCTTACTTTGCAAAGTTATGGAAAATGTGTGTGAGAGAGAGAGAGAGGGAGAGAAGTTGTTGTGGGCAGCAGCTGGAGCATGTTCGAGAGTTCTAAAGTCCTGGTAGACTAATATTTGCATGTGAGGCTCATGATTGGGCTAGGGTCGAGAGGAAATGCTGGTATTTGCAAAATTGCACCTCAGTTGAATTGGTTGTGTGACAACGTCGTGTTTCATCTATCTCATCATTTCCTATTTTCTCAACACTTTCCCCCCCCTCTCTCTCTCTCTCTCTCATCCTTCTCACTATCGACCCACCCTTTCCCAGCCACTGAGCTGAGCTGAGAGAGGGGTGAGGGGAAACCTCTAAACAAAAAGAACCATGTCTTTTCCCTATCATCTTTTATGCCAGCAGACATGGAGTCAGTCACTCAAATCAAGTAAACATCCCACCGACCAATTCCCACTAGGCAAATTCTATACAAGTTAGAAGTTATATTGCTCCTTTCTCTTTTCTCTTCTTCTCTCACTCACAAGTTCTTGTTTTCTTCTTCTCCAAGTAGAGAAAAAACTGACATTTCTGCATTCTCACTTTATACCACCATCCCCCCACACACATCTCGTGTGCCCATACATATTGATGGAATGTTATTATGTTATGCGGTAGCAAGAGCATGTATAAGATTGTGGAAAACTTGTTTCATCTTCTATTGAATTCTTTTGGTCAAGTGGATGAAATTTGGAGAGGAAAAGGTTTTATCATATTTTAAAGATCACACACCACTACTGCTCCACTGCCAGGTCAAAGTATTTGGGAGTTTTCAACTTTAACGGGTCCAACTCATGGGCTATTGTGGAGTAATAAAAAATATCAATGGAGCACGTCACCCTCCTTTCAAATTACTTTTGTATGGAGACATCTCAGAGTATAAGGAAGACATGGAAGATCCCAATGGCACCTTCGACCCGAAAAAGAAACAGGTCGAGAGTCACTGGTAGAATACTTTATTTGGCAGTTGTCATGATGGTTGAGTATATTGGTGAGTCAATTGGTTGCATCTCATCATTGAGAATCTATATATATGTAGCGTGACAGGAGGGGCTATTTGTAGTAAGTTGAATAAGAAATCTTCATGTGAGGGGCTCTGTAGTACTCAAATCCTGTTGGCTACATAATAGAGAAGCTATATGCTATAAGCTATATATATTTAGTAGAGTGTGAGGTAGTAGTTTGAAACCTTTCAATGACTTCAGTGCTCAGAATTCAAATGTAATTTCATGCAATTTATCCTTTTCTACACCTCCTCGCTTTCCCTACTCCTCTTCCACCCTCTCAATATTTTTTTCCTATCTCTAAACTAATGTTATATGGATAGCTTAAAATGACTATATCTTTTTCCGGGAAAAATAAAACTCTACATTGTTACAATCCTTATTTTATGACTCGGAAGAATTTTTGGCAAAAGTAACAAAACTCTATAGTATAAGAGTAGCACTGTGCATGTAAAAGGTGAGTAATTTTTATACAAAGTCAGGAAAAGGAGAAAAGCTCCTCAAATTTCCAACATTTGGTTCTCTGAATTTTTTTTAACTTTAAGCACAAATTATTAGGACAAATTTCTATGCAAGTGCTTCAATAGTGACAAGCTTTTCCCAGCTCATACTATTTTATATATAGGAAATTAGAGGAGTTGAAGTACTAAATAGTTTTGTAAGCGTAATTGCATATAATGCAAATCCACCTTCTTCCCAACTGACCTATTGAATTCCTCCTATAAAGTATCTATACATAAAGACAGGCCAGGGCGGAAATTATCCTGGAAATTAGTACTATCCCAGTGTGGAACCGGCGTGGATGAAAGAGTTGCATAGAAATTCCTCCTCATGATTTGTGCCAAAAGTTAAAATTGAGACAAAAAGTTGTAGTGAGAAAATTTACTAAGAATTTCCTTTTCTCCTATATGCTATGTGAAAACCCAAGTATTGAGAGCTACTCACGCTCCAACTAAAACTCCAGGAAACTTATTGCTCATCCTTATAAATTTCCTCCCTTCTCTCCACATATACTCAGATGGATTAGAGAGAGAGAGAGGGGTACTACTCCTACCTGCAGTATCTATCGTATTTTCTACATACAGAATGAGAGAGAGAGAGAGAGAGAGAAAGAGAGAGTGATAGCAAATAGGGAAAGTTTCTATTTTTTAGACTGCACCGTCTGGCTCTAGATCTCTACGTTAGCTTTGAGCTTATATAGCCAGAACGATTTTTTTTCAACCAGAAGCTCCTTGATTTTTCCCTGTAGAAAAGGCCTTGTTTTAACTTTTCCCATGCTCCTGCCAAAGTGGATCTACTCTCATGAGAAGTAGTAGTAGTAGTAGTAGTATCTATGTATGTACATGACTAAAGGACGAAGACTTGTTCTCAAAGAGTTTTCCAAAGAGTTGTGGCATTCCTATAAAACACCACTAGCCCTTTATGCATAGAGAAGTATGGAATAGGATTGGCTGACCCAGTGGTTAGCATATATGAATAGGAGCAACTCCCACGTAGATCTATCTATATATAGTTTAGGCATTACTAGCAATCTACCCACCAAAGGGGAAAAATAGATGTGGTCCTCTCAAATCCTATAGTGTATGTATAGACTGAAAGTAAGGACCAGTTTAAGTGTACATTTCTCTATATGTAAATATCATGTAGGCTTGAGGAGGAAAGGGAAGAGAGGAAAGTTGAGTGTGTTCTATTCTTGGAGAAAGTCTAATATAAAACAAGGTATGTATTGCCATTATATAAATTTATCGGTTCGGAACATTCAAAATATCCGACAAGTTCTTCAAGTTCTTTCTCCCCCAACGCCTTTTTCTTCTTCTTCTTCTTCTTCTTCTTCTTCTTCTTTTCTCCCATCCATGGAGAGAGAGAGAGCATGGGTTAGGGTTAGGATTGTTGAGAGAACAAGGCTGCTGCATTCAAACTATTACGGAGTCGATGCATTCCTTCACTTTACCTCATCATTTTCCCTTGTTCTCAGTACTCCGGCTGCTACGTTGTCAAATACGACTTTTCATCCTGTCCTGTCTCGGCCAATCTTGTCGGTCGGGCCAACTACTACTACTTACTACTTGACTACTTGAGAAAGGAACATGACACTGGTTATAGCTAAAGCAAATTGCATCCAATCACTATACATACATGTGAGCCTTTGACGTTCACCAACTACTATACATAGCTTTCATCCCATTGACTCTCTCTCTCTCTCTCTCTCTCTGACGCTCACTTTCTCTACCTGACTCTTTGGCACTTACTTGATCTTCTTCCCTCATTTAAGCTTCAAGGCACATACAAACATACGTTGTTATCGGCGGGAGGGGGAGGGATAAATTCCTCCAAGATTTCTTTCCTTCCAAGTCCTATCCTTTTCCTTGAGTCGTCGTATTTTAAGAAGGGAGGGAAACAAATTTAAAGGATGCAGCTCCATTTTGCTTCCGTTCTTTGGGGTTAATAACGATTATTTATAGCCTGATATTATTTAACTTCTACCCCATCAGCCTCTTTCATTGTGAATTTCTAATTACATTTGTCCTCTGGTAAAATATGAATGACATGGAGGAAGAAGGGCTAAAATATTTTGAGAGAAAATCCTCATAAGAATAGATATGGTTGGTTTTGTGTGGTAAATACTTGTATAGTATTACGTCATAGTTATTAGGGAAAGAGGAAGGAGCATAAGTTGCATACTTGAAATGGAAGACATAACTGACTAAGCACATTCTCGTGTTCTTACTACCAGGGCCCACTCCATGGTGGAAGAACTCTGCGGAAGAAATGAGAGCAAGCTTGGTAATTCTTAGAAATATGAACTGCCATTAAGTCACTGCCGCGAGGCACCCTTCCGAACCAGATAGAAAAATTCGTCCTCTGGAATTCACCCATCCAGCTCTAGTATGTATATAGCTATGGCTCCCCCTCTCATTGTCAGTCACTTGTTCTCTCTCCTTCTCTTCCTCTCCATGTCCTTGGTTTATATCTTAAAGCAATTTAAAGTCAAACTCAAGTGATCAAATGAGGCTGAGAAATATGTGAAGTCGCTTCACTTCCTTCGTTCACTTTGTTCTATAAAGGATGAGAACTCCAGACGTGAATTATGAGTGGAGTCGGGGATGGTCTGCATATTATAGTCTCCTTGGTCTTTATTGAGCTTGAAACTGTGTTCCAATGTGTGAGTCATCTTTGGAATGGATGGGTGGGACATTTTCACTGTATTTGCAAGGAACAAGTTCATCAATGTATATTTACCAAGTAACAGAAGGGGAGGGAATGAAGGTATGAGCTTTTAATTTGTATTGAGTTTTGGGCCGTGGAAGTGTAAAAATGAACAAGTTTAAGAAATTCAGTAGATTGTGGTAAAGTAGATACATAAGAGGGAATCCTTGAAAATAAATCCACGGGGATTATATTTACATTGAAATTAGATGCAAAAAGGCATTAAAGCTGGTAATTAAAGGAAAATTTTACATATTACTGAAAGCTCGGGGCCTTTGACTCAGTTCTCACTTTTTTTATTACACTCGTATTTAATTTAAATTGTGACTGTACAATTCTACGGCAAAGGTTGTGCGAACAAGGGTTCTTTTATATTGTCTTATTAAGTAATTGTTAAAAGAATATGTTATTTTGTAGGGTTGGAGGGGTAGAGAATGTTTTTGGAAAGCTCCAAGTCACTTTCTCCAGACTCCTTTCTCTCCTGCATTATTCATCCAGACCTTTCCCATAGACTTGACTAACGATGCAATAATAAAATAGCTACTGTGAGCCTGACTCTTTTTTTATTTATAAATGCTCTTACAAGAAAAACATACACACAGGCTTCCATACAAAAAATTCGGGTGTTACCAAGCAACAAAAGTTTTTTTTCTTGCTTTTCCTTCTCCCAATACATACAAAAGGCTAAAGGTAAAATTTCTACTTACCCGAAAAAAAATTTTAAAAGAAAAATCTTAGTTTTTAAAGGAGCTCCACAAGTCTACAATATTGGTGTGGATAAAAAAGCATATGAGCAGCAGCAGATGAATTACAGCATTTTTTCCCTTTACCACACAACAATGGATTTTCTTATGTTTTAGAACTCGTACCTTCCACTTGAAATAGCCCACCCCGAAATAGTTGATTTTTTTTTACTTCCCTCATACAAAAGTCTGTTTTTTATGTTTCATATCTTGAAATGTAAAGACTTGTATTCTCTTGAGAATTTCTTATTACTATTATTTTTTTTTCAAGTAAAAAAAATCCTTACTTTTTTTCCTTTCCAATTTCCCTCCCACATGTCAAATATGGCTCAAAGTCAGTAGGGAGTCTGGGATGTTGTGTGCAAGCTGTGATTTCTAAACAAGGTCGAATTACTCTTGTTGTTATTTTTGTTATAATGAGGGAAAAATTTATTTCCTCGTGACACAATGTAAAAATGCATTTATATAGAGATTCTATGTAATACTTATATCATATAACTATACAGAGATAAATGTACTTTTGAAAACTATCGCGCCCTATTTCTGACATTAATTCCTGTCAGCCTTTCACACATGATGTCTTTTTCTCTCGCTCTACGCTTTTTTCCCCTTTCTCCCTTGATAAGGTCTATATGTATAAGATATGGTGGTTTGTTGTTAGTGGGAAGATGTTCCTTTGTGGAAGATTCTCTCTCTCTCTCTCTCTCTACCACTGCACTCTATAAATCATGAGTTATTGATTCACTATAGAAAACTTCACCTTTTTTCACCAACTAGATCTTTATTTCTCTCCTTCTCATCCGATTTCCTTATTGAGTAAATTTATACTGACGTTCAAGTGTATATAAGATACATTAAAGTTGAAAAAGTGTTTTCTCAAGGATTTCTAACCCTACGTACGCTATTGGTAGACCTATAAAAGAGTTAAGAAAGCATTACAATACTGGCAAGGTTCTAGTGTATATAAATGTACGTGTATGTGTGTGTGTGTGTGTTTGAAAGGAAATTTTCTTTTCTGTAGGCGAAAGGAAAAATTAGCAAACTTTCAGTTCGAGGCATGTTGCTATATAAGATGAGGTATCAGTAGTTGAATGGTTCGTTCCGCAATTATCCATAACTAAGCTGTTGAAGCTGGAAGCTTCCCTAAACTTTATACATGAGAATTCCTATCTTTCTATAAGTATGTACATACGTACATTTTCACTAGCCTTTTATTTCTGGCTAGATTTTCATCCAGATTCTCTCTTTGCATGAGTAGAGTATTAGAGTTGGTGAGAGGAGATTTGTCAGTGGAAGAGCCAGTGAGTGTGTGTGTGTGTGCAATGTAAATGTGAGATTTCTTGAGAGATGTTATATCTGTAAAGTAACTCTAACATTGAGTTGGATGAAAGATGAATTATTGTAATAATTCTTGAGAGTTGAATATTTTCCGTGTGATTTATATTCCCTGGGAAATCCTCATAATGATGGTTTCTCTTACTTAAAACACACAAGACTACAGTGAAAATCTTTAGCATGGAACTTTCCCTTTCATATGTGTGTTTCCCTATCAAGAGAAACTTTCCAAACAATATTCTTTTTTGAGTTATTACTTCTTGAGAGTAATTTCCAAGGGTTGTATACCTATAGATATGTATTGAACTGTAATTAGTATGGTAAGGTTTACACTATGGATTAGATGGGAAAATATAGAGTTTTTAATCCAATGATTTTTTCGTAATTAGTCATATATTTTGGGAATTTGAAAATACATAGAGCGTGCTGATTTGAAGCTTGTATAGTAATTATGATTTTTTATATTATTGAAGAATGAATTATTTTTTTCCCTCGAATATTTTCAACCCTTTTGGGAGGAGGATCTTTTATTCCTTGGAAACTTCTCTTTATTTCCCTCGTGCTCTCTCGTTTTAAAAATCCTGTAGGGATTCCTCTGGGAGTTATTTGAAGCTCGGCTGAAGTCTTAGTAAATTTAATTGAATGTTACATTTTAATTATTTGGTTCCCTTCCCCTTCCTCTGCATATATAAAATGTATGATAATATTGTACATAGAATTTTTTGTATGATACTTGTAAGTATTCAAGCCTTGTGTGGTTCTACTAATGGCATATTGGCATTCTAAAAGCTATGACTTTTGACGCTTGAGTAAATCTCACTGAATTTTCTCACTCTAGATTGATATACATGCATGTACATAGATATTGGCTGAGGGAGAGAAGCTTTCAAGGATGAAAAAGTCAAGTTTTCCGTATCATTATAAAGATTGACTATTGAGAAGTTCGGAGCTGAGGGAACAACTTAGACATTCAAATATTCACTACTCTCACTCCGTCTCCTCCGTGTCTCATGACAAAAAGTCAAGTTGAATACTTTTGTTATTATATTATGTACATAGCATAGATCTAGATAGGAGCATAGCTGTTACATAAAACACATTTTTAGCTCCATGTACGAAACGTAATATTTTTCCCCAGCTCAACTTCCCCAATTCACCATATGTTCAACAATGACATAGTTGTTGAATAAAGTATAAGGGAAGGTTGTGCTTTTTTTACTAACTGAATAATATCGTAGCGGTTGTAGGAATTGTATAATTAATTGATTTGAGGCAATTGACGCTTTCCCCGCTCTGTCAGCTTAGAAGTGTATTGAATTTTACATGGTTTCTATATATATACATATATCTAAATAGCGGGTAATAGTATGTACCTCTTATACCTGTGCTTGTCCTACCTCTATTTACTCCTCGTGCGTCGTAGATACATTTCTCATAAAGCTTTCTTCAGAGTACATATAAAGCTCGTGGTCCCAGGAATAGCTTCTACCTACTACACTGACTGTGTGTCATTGAGAAAAGTTCTGGATTCTGTTCACGCATAGAAAATCACCTGCCAAATTACCCTTGAATAATGAAAGGCTAAAGGTGGTTGGGCCACCAACTGAATTATATTTTAAGGAAGAAGATTGTACATGTAAATTTATCTTTTCACAAAGTTACTATGTAGTTTTGTGGGTAATTTTTTTCAACGCTCCTATATAGTAAAGGAAGGAAACGTCCAAAAATCCCTTTTTCGTATTTAAAGGAGCCATGTATAGAAGTTGGCTTAGCATTATTGTATACAAGCAAAAGGAAATAATTGAGAGGAGGCTTTTTTGAGGAGGAAGTCCTTTTATTCTATGACAGGATAGTTTTTAACTCTAAGGTGGACCTTCTCCGAGGGTGCAATGCCTTGACATTTTATGTCCCTGTGATTATATAAAAATTCATTGCTATTTCATGTACAAATACATTTCAATCTTACCTGGATTGTATAACAATGTAATGGAAGATTCCAGTGGTAGAATATAATGTATGAGAGTTAGCGAGGGAAAGTTGAATTGCTCAATAATTTGGAAATCCTTTTTACCTTTAAAAAAAATTGTAATACTTTAGTGGAGGAAGATGTCACTTATACAGCCTATCATACAGTTAACATTTCCCGGGGTCTTCCTTCCTTTGAAATATGCGACTGTGAGGGAGAGGAGACGAAATGACAAACAGGCTTTTTGCACTTGTTCAGCTCGCTAGGGAATTTTTTCCTTTCGACTTTTTTCCCTCTCTCTCTCTCTCATAAGTCACCCGCGGTAACATCGTCATTCAAAGTATCTTGTCCTACATGGAATTCGCTATTCAATGATTATCAGAGAAAGAGGGAGAGTATAGGGAGAGAGGAAATAGAGAGAGATATTTTCACCAATTTTTCACCTAGCACTGTATTAGGTGTATTTTATATGTGGGATTGAAAAGAGTAGTGAAGAATCGAGAGAGAGAGAGAGAGAGAGAGAGGATATTATGATCAAAGTTTAAATCCTGAACAGATTTGAAAATGTATTTATGAAGGTATTTACGAACTGCATTCCCTTTAGATATAGTGGAAGCCTTTCCTATATGATCAGTAGTACTTGACACTGTAGTGTCTCTCTCTACGTGTATACAGATACGTGTGCGAGGATTTGGAGACAGTTTTTTTTCTTTTGGTGTGAGTGGTATTGGTGCGTGGGTCCTGACGGAGATGGATTTGGCTTGGAAATGCCTATTCATTAAATGTATGGTTATTTGAGGGCGACTAAAGTTACATTTGAGGATGGGAAAAGTAGAGGAGTTGATGATAGTTCCATGTAATATTTCTTGAGGTATAGGAGAGCGAGAGAGAGAATTTGTTGAAGAAGGAAAAGAAGAAGTGTAAGAAAAAAACTCCTTGAAACGAGTACTTGTTGGTATTGAAGGGATATTTTATCTCTCTATAGAGATATGAGAGAGTTGGAGAGAGTTTTTCGTATGTGTTTTAGTTGCTATTAGATTTCCCACTGGTTTATTCCTAATAAAAAAAAGCAGCCTACGGATAAAATTGTAGGATGAAGCCCTTCTGCATGATAATATGGTTAGAAGTTGCCAAGGAGTTGTGGGTTGAGTCATTGGTTTTCCTCCTATAGCTTCTCCTTTGACTTACTTAAGCAATCTCCCTAAGATGGTTTATATATTTATGCTCCGTTTAGACTCTGAGAGTCTTTTACTAACTATAGATAACGTACGTAGAGGGAAGGAGAAGAAGAAGAAGAAGAGGTAAAAAGATTGGAGCTATGTGTGAGAGATGTAGAGTGAGGCTCTGAGACTATTTCTGTCGCCTCGGTGCACTCTGTCTTATGATATGAAACAAGAATATTTTTGCAAGTCTCTCACTTACTTGTTCGGTCCTCTTCTTCGTCTTTTTCTTCCTCTTCTTCTTCTTCTTCCTCCCGATCACTTCGTCTTCCTTTACTTTAGTTCCTCTCCCTCTCATCCTTGCTTTATAGGATATTACTTACCGAGTCATTTTATTCACGTGAGATCTTCTTACTTGAAAAGAAGCAAGCCAAACTCTCCTTTTTCTCCCTTTCATGCTCATGTGGTGGTGTTAGGAGGAAAAGAAGAAAGATTTCACACTTTCATATGTGCATAAAAGAAGTAAAGTGTAAAAAGTGTGTGCGTTTGCCTTTTTGTCCTTTGATAAAGTTGTGGTAGATTTTTTTGTGTTATCATCATAATAAGGGTGGGGTGGCTATTTTTTTCGGAACCCTTGGACCCTCCGTTTTTTATTTTGTGGACAAAGTAAGACACTGCTCAGTAAAGGAGAGGCTGCTGAAAGGACTGAAAAGGAAGAGAGTTATTTGCAAGAATAAGAGAGAGAGAGAGGGAGAGAGAAAAGGTGTACGTAT
Source organism: Spatulosminthurus flaviceps (assembly GCA_034693705.1). Taxonomy (NCBI): domain Eukaryota; kingdom Metazoa; phylum Arthropoda; class Collembola; order Symphypleona; family Sminthuridae; genus Spatulosminthurus; species Spatulosminthurus flaviceps. Next base: position 20,106 of record JAQFXU010002027.1, read on the forward strand.
AGTTAAAGACGGTTGGAGTCAACTGTATGAGGACGATTAGGTTAAAATTGAGGAGAATGTGGGCTCTGTTTTTTCCCCATTCCTTCCCTCTCCTCACCTACGAGGTCGATTACCAGGCTGACTTTTCCTTTTATTTGCTTTATCTTAGAATTCCCGTCGTCTGCGGGAGTCGTTCGTCATGATTAATTTGCTCCAAGGAGATATTATGTTCGTAAATCATCATACTTTGAAAAAGATTCCCTCCTACAACTGAGCCGTGCCTAATTTTTTCGTGTTAGTGTCCGTGTTGAAAAATTTCTCAACTTATTACTCTTACAATTTGAATAAAAAAAACCTTTGGGGAAAAGTTGGGGGGAAATTGCTGTGGAGTCAAAAAAAATATTTTTATATGAAATTATAATAATATTTTCTTTCTATATAAGTGTGGCTCATAATCCAACATATACCTCTCTTTCTACTTGATATCAACTTACTTGGATAAATAGTTCTTCTATATAATATATATATATATATATATAGTGCTTGGTGTGATGGATTTTCTCCAAGTTTTCTTCTCTCTTCAAAGTCGTCAATTCAAAAAATCCGAAATTAATTGTAAATAATAGTGAAAAAGGTGAGAGGAACGTTGAGCAACAAGTATTGTTCAGGGCCTCCTTACATGAGCACTGCCCTATGATTGGCCTCCTTCCCCTTGGTTTTTTTCTCTCTCTCTCTCTCTCTCTTTCGTCATCAACTGTCAGTCAGTCATTATTGGGTGGAAAATTGAATAAAAATTTCGGAGAATTCGTGTGATTCAAGATGACCTCATGTGGGAACCTCCGTCATTTAGGCTCTGTTTTAAAACGGAAGCATCCCTCTGTGGAAGACTCATCCGCATTCCAGTCCTCAGAGAATTCCTTCTTGCAATACAAAGATGCGGGGGCACGGCCTATTGTTAACCCGAGGTTGTAATAATAATTGTTACCACTCATGGTTCATTATATTGTATTGTTATCTATTCATAAAGGGACTCATGATGGCGGAAAATATAGAGTGTGTATCTACTCAACTAAATATTAACATTTGATTTCTCCCCTATTTTACTGTATACAATATATATAATAAGCATGGGGGAAAGTTTCCTTGAGTGTTCGTGGTTTCCCAAGTTTAATTTACATGACCAGTATGAAAATTAATGACTCAGGGCATGTCATTTACCATTGGTTTTCCAACGAGTTATTCATGCGTGTCAGCAATATTACAAGGAGCGGGGTATCTCATCCATGGTACTACTATATGTGTACATACATATAGGTAGGCACTTCTTGTCTTTCCAGCAAAATCCACGTTCTCACTGGAAGCTGGAGCACCAACATTCTACATCATCATCTCTACATATATAAGTAAAGCTATAGATTTATGTATGACTATGTCGGGGAAAGTTTGCGGTTGGTGTCAAAGGCTGGTGTATATGCGTAAGAAATATGTACATGCCTATAGTTTGGTAAAGGAAGAGTTTTTCTCCTACTACGAGGCTGTCTACTGGAAGGGAATAAATATCCGCTTTTGGGAATATCCCGAGTATGAAATAGAAGTGAGGGTAAAGGATGGCCGGCAGGAATATTTATGTGAGGAAATCAGTAACATTGTGTAGTATTGCGTGTAGTGGATTCAAACAGTTGTTGCTCTGGATCTTTTCTCATACTATGTTGTTCTACATACATAGAGACCTAAACACGATCCGTATATATGCTCGGGTACCTTAACGTATATCTATAGGATTTTAGTCCTTACATGAGCGAGCAGGAAGGGGAAGTTTTTAAAAGTAAGCAAGAATTTCCAATCCAGAACATCCTCGGCTGACTTGAGTTACTGCATTTAATAAAATATGGCGAGTTGCGTATGTGACAGCTATGCATAAAAAAAGACCAAGCTAAGGAAGGGGTCTTTAAACTACATCGTACATACATATTTACCTAAAAAATATACTTACCTATAGAAGAAATCCTCATATATAAGTAATTGTGCCGAGGGAAGCATTTGGCATTTCTAAATACCCAAACAGCAAATGAAAGGAAGGTAGGAGAGTAAGCGAACTGTGTGTGTGTGTGTGTGTGTGTGTGTAAGAATTGGAGTGAAACTTTCCTTCCCGCTTTCTATACGCTATAATATAATAGTCATACTTGTGGAGTAGATTGATCGGCGGGTGTGTGTACAATGCTTAAAATACATTAAATATGTTGATGAGAATTACTTTTTCCTCCATACTCTCTCCCCGACCGACTCTTTGCTTATTTTTTCTCTCTCCCTGCTCTCTACTTTCATTATTTGTTGTTGGTTTAAGGAAAATATCTCTCTCTCTCTCTCCCTCTCGTTCCTTTACTACCACAGGCACACATATAAAAGTCGGCAAAGTACAAACATCTTTGCCATTTGTGAAACTTCAATTTAAGTACTTTCACATAAGCATATAATATGAATAGACATAGAAACTATAGCTAGTGCTTTTGTGAACAGAAAAAGCTCTGTAAATTCACAAGCTTCTTGTTGTTCTTCGTCCTTCTCTACTCAAGTGCCTAGTTAAATTTCCAAGAGCAAAAGTAACTTGTGGGCAGGATTGAGTGGGGGATAAAGACCCTAAGAATGTAACTCATCTTTTTTAAAGGGATAACATATATAGGAAATTATAGGAAGCTAGAAAAAACTACGGTTTATATTCAAGTAGATGTACAAGTTATAGGGAGAAAAAAGCATGTGTGATTGAGAGTATTGGAGGAGGATGATGATGATGATAAAAAGACATGGATTGTCTGTCTACTTGTAACATATGGACAGGGTCGGGTAGTAGTAGTAGTAGCGGTTTTAGGAAGAAAATTCGCCGAATTTATTTCGCGTGTGAAGCTCGCATAAAAAAAATACATACATATGAAGCGATGGGGGAAGAAGGGAGAAAAAGTCTTTCTTGCTTCTTGTATCGAAGAAAATTACTTGTTTGTATGTAGCACATAGGAAAATGTGTGTACGAGTATACTATTCTAAAAATAAATTCGGGGGGATTTCATTGAATGGAAAAAAATAGTAAGTTCCATTACACAGCCCATTCAATCCCTCTATATATTTCCTTCTGCTTTTTTCCTCATCTCATTATAAATAAAACATGATTTTTCATAAGATTTTTGGAGAAGAAATCGGATTTTTTTTCAAAATGAATTCTTTCTCCCCCACACGATATTAAGCTCCCTCGGACATTTATATCTTGTCCCCTTCACAGATTATTATTCTCCTGCCCTTCTCTCACTATACTCACTCTTAATATATAGTCCTGGCTCAAAATAAAAATTCAATGGGTTTATATTTTTCAAACATTTTCTTTTCCTATTTTCTCTATCACCTCAATATCTT
>JAQFXU010002028.1:0-23482 GCA_034693705.1 Spatulosminthurus flaviceps
CACACAAATGTTCATCTACTGCAAAAAATAGATTACTTAGAACAGCCAAGTTTCCATGACACACAAAAAAATATCATTATTTGTAGATTTGTCTATTTTGTCAGTAGATCTGGGCTTGAGGGGTCAGCCGATCCCTCAATTTTCTATAGCCGTTCCCCACTTTCTATTCTAGTCTATTTCCACCAACGGTCAGTCTACACGGAAAAAATAGAATAGATTACATTGCTTAAGTACGTGTCCTCACATTTAGTCAAAGGTTTGATTTACCTTGTTTATTTACACTCCACAAATAATACATATCATTAGAACTCATTATGCACTTATACCTTGTTATGAGTATCATTGAGTACATACTTGATAATTACATAAAGGATTAATTTGTGTAACTTTTGCTTATTTGTTTGACCTTAATATTTTCTTCTATTTGCTTACTGCTTCTATATCATTCTCTCTCGGGTAATTTTTTCTGCACAAACCCTTCCACATAATTTATAGGCTCAAGACTATTGTATCTATGTATGTGAATTTATGTACCGATACATGTCTTCAGGATAAATAGAATCCATTGAAGTCTGACCACGAGATTTTCTGTGCCCTGAGCTTTGCACCACGTATATCACTTTTACTGGTAACCTTTCAAAATTCATCCCTTACAGCAAATAATAATAATATCTGACTTGTTCCATGTCAAAAAGGATTTCACAGTTAAAATATGATTCATCCCTATATATTGACCTTACCAATAGGTTAGACCAAACGTTATTGAATTGTATATTGACGGGGCTGTAGAGGCTATTCGGAAAGACTATATAGTTTATATAAATTGCATAAAGTGAGTAACCGTATCCGGACATTGTGAAGTATCCTCCCATAACAATTAGTTTGACTCTGAGAGTAAATACATAACAGTTTCATGTGCTCAGTGCCAAAAACATTTTGTAATTCTCAAGTGTTACAAAATTACTATCTGCCACCGAACCATACAAACAAGAATTATAAGGGAGTAGATAAATAAAATAAGGACTGACTTATTATTACTGCATTACTTGGCAATTATACAGCAACTGCCTCCACGCTTGCACTCCCTGTGGTATTTCTTAGACAATCTATTATTAATGTATTATTAATACAATCTCCCTATATACACATTCATTTTTCTAACCTGAGCTCGTTTTCAAGGTTACTGCCTGACCCTACAAATCGAATTTGTTTTAAAAAGAGTTCTATCTATATACGTACGTGTACATTATTCAGTGACGTGTTCAAATTTACAAACCTCTATATATACTTTCTATGCCATAAAAATCATTCGTACGTTACTTACAAACTACTCAAACGAGTATAATATGTATTGAGATTCGTAGCTCAACAAGTCATAGTAAAGGTAATGCTCACTAAACACGAGGATATATCATTTTCCTGGAAAATCCATTCAAGGAAGACATCCACAATAACCACATAGTAAATTTACTCATTCCTTTTTCATTTATATTGTGAAAAGCCCAATGTTTGAAATATATGCCTCGTACTGTTCATCTTTTAAGTTGGAAATTAAGGAGCTTGTGGAACTTGTGGAATTACATTGAGAAAGTGGAGAAAAAAACGTTTTCAAGTGCATTTGGGCTCTGACTAAATATGTCGTTGAAAATAGCTCATCTTGGATTTACATGCAGTCGTCATTGTGGCACGTGATGTAATTTGAATGGAATCAAGAACATAACCAACGTAACATACCTATACAACATCAACAGCATTAAGATGGCAAGCGAGAGAATTCCTTTAATCCTCTACAACTGTCAGACAAATCAGAGAGGTGTGTGTATGTAGATAGACTCAAAAGAAGAAAAAGACAATATCAAAGTCAGAAAAGCTCAAAGTAATCTCAAGCTCGTTTACACTGTACCAAATAAGTCCACACGTGGATTCTGACGAGCAACGTTTTATGAACGCACTAAAAAGGCAAGGACTTGGTTCATAAATTTGTTGCACGGCGACCTTTTCAACCTGAATTTCATTTGTTGCATTTCAATTATCTCAACCATTGCTCACATACGCATCTACAGATAAATACATATGTACATTTCTGTTACAATTTATTACCAACTGTGTTTTCTATGAGCTCTAGCCAAAACTCCGAAGGTTCTTGCGTACAATGCAATTTGGTTACAAAAAGTTTTTCAAAACATTTTTTCAGTCGTGAGGATTTCCATATGATGTTTTGAACAGTTCCCCTTTACTAGTTTGAGTAATATATAATATGAAACGTGAACGCGTATAGCCCTGAAACAAATTTAAACCTTTAATTTTTCATCAAGAACTTTATCCGTGGGCTGAAATGAGTTCAGAAAGTAAAAAATCCTATTGATTCTATAAAATCCGGATGACCATTAAATACATGTGGATAAAAATTTAATTCTTGTTTTAGCATATCCTCACTTCTTTTCAAAGGCAAACCTGTTTTTTTCACTTTTATCTCAATCCCTCTCCTCGCACCTTATTGGCATATCAGCTAAAAACTTACATTTTATGTGTGAATAGGAAACAGCACACAGCATGAGAGTTGTATAATTTTCAACGTCAGTCCATTTGGGTAAGTGTAAAATGCTCAACTCTCACAAAAAAACCCATGCATTTAACATTACATTGCAGGGAATTCTCTATAGTTATTTTTGAATTCAACATAATTACAGGTCAATTAAATACGCTGCTTATGTCCATTTGAAATCTTTGATACGCAATGCTATACTCCTTTGACTTCACTTTACATGAACATTTTTCTTTCTAGATCAAACTACTACTACTTATCAGGTTAGGAAAAGCTCAAGAAGAATTCTTCAGCTACTTTTTATACTTTCGATTTCCTTCATGTCGTGATACATTTAAAAGTAAGAAGCAAGTGAGCAATATCCCATTATCATCCCTCACTATACCTACTATTGTATATGAAAGAATACATACGTTGCAGAGTCTATGGAATGGAAAATACTATGAATAAGATCTCATGTATGCACAAACATTTTATTTAGCTATTATAGAATGTAAAAAAGCTTTCGAAATGTAGTAGGATACTTATTCATTTATATGTACATCCCCACATTCCTCACATTGCTTTTCAAAGATCACACAGCCCTAACAGATACAAAGGATTGAGCAGTATTATAAGTTGTTGTTATTGTATTTTCTTTCCGTCACCGCATTCTCCCGTATATTAAGCTTGCTCTAATCAATCTGAGAAATCTCTGTGACCAAACTATATAGTGCAGCACTACATAGAAATTTCCGTATCAGCCTGATTTATCTTCATTATCCATTTAAGCTTGTGATTTAAAGTCTTAGAAGGTATACATTTATACGTATATCCATGTACAGAAGAAAGAAGAAGGGGCAGGGAGAATCTGAATTTTTTCCTCGCAATTATTTTTTCCTATGCTATTTTTTCTTTCCTTTATTCTTTCCTTTTACTTGTACTTCCAATCCCTGCTAGCATATTGTTGGATGAGAGTATGAGAGGTTACAGTTCTATTTAGACCCACGTACTTACTCTATGGCCACATAGTATTTACGGGCAAATAAATTTTTTTAACCATTCCAATCCTGACAACAGCCTTATAACCTACATATAGATACGTATGAAACTCATATGAGAGCCTATATATAAATAGTTTTATAATATAAGAAGTACGTGCAAGTTTGTGTATTACCTTCAAATGGAAACTCGCGTACCCTTGGATAAAGTTGGCTTGAGTGTCGGATACAAGTTTCGAGAAGTTGGAGACTGTTGGAAGGAAATCTCTATGATTTGTTGCTATGTCATGGATTTCATTTCCTTCAGCCTCCTCCTTATTTCAGCTCTAGATATAATCATGCACTTCTGGTCAAGCAAGTCAGAGTCACAACTATGAGAGGCCTTTAAAATCCCGAGATGCAATATGTGCTCGGATATGTACGTTATATTTATGTATTTTCAAGCCCTAACGTGATACTTATAACCACTCAAAGATTGGAATCAGATGGTACATTTAGATACAATATGAAAATATGTGTGGCTGCTACGTAGAAACATAGATGTACTCGTATATGTAGACTGTACACTTTGAAACTAAGTAAGTACTATTTGCTCATAACTTTTCTAAACTCCCCCAAAACTTTAGTAATTAACATTAAACTTCCTACTCATTTAGCCCAAATAGTACTTTTATTATGGATCTCATATTACATGAGTGTATTGGGAAGCATAAACGTGAATGTTAACTACTCTAATAGTTGCATGTTCAGAGCAATTATAGGTAGGATATATGTAAGAAGGAATCTGTGGTGGCAGGCAGGCGTCCACTCCGCACTTTATTTTATTATTCATATTGCATGCTGGGGCCTGCTACTATTATTCATATGAGAATACATACAGAGCAAAATAATCCATGTAAATACTATTTGTAACATTGGAGCTATATAAAAAGTACAAAGTATGGTACTGAGAGAAGCCAAAGGAAGGTGCGACCATATTTCTATTTTGAGGAAGGCTAATCCATTCCAACGTATACACCTTTTACTTGATGCAAAATAATTTTTGTCCTTTTTACGTGGCGCCAACAACTTTGATTAAGAGTAATTTATCGAGTCCAATTAACCAACGAAAAAGTCCTTCAGCATGGCTCAAAGTATAAATTACATTATGATTGCTATTATGCACTTCTCTCAAAGATAGATCTTCCCCCTTCCAATACTAACAACAGTCTAAGTAAGTAGCCTGTACAAATGTGTATAATGATCAAGCAATTTTCTGAATAATAAATGAGAATGCCTTATTAAAATGTATAGCACTGTAACAATTAACAACTCAACGTGTACTACCTTCAATAACATCCACTCAATTTCATATTCCATGAGAGTGAAAAAAAAAATATACTTCTGACAATGCAAAATGCAATGGATGGATACACCTTTACGCTTAGCGACACTTCTACTATAATTCCCCCCAAAAAGTATAGTCATCATTTCTAAAGGTAATTAATCTTTGATAAACTCTATTATATTTCCAGAATATTAAAAACAACCATTAATTTTTATTAAAGCAATTTTTACATATAAGTAAAATATCCTACGATATTCTCTTCCATATTTTGCCCTTTAAGAATACCTTGAGATTTATTGGTGGAGAAGAGCAAAAGTGGGAAAAGTATTGCATTAAAAGTTGGAAGGCTTTTAGGTTTTTTTTTGGGAGAGGGGGGGGGGAGAGAGATAGAGGTCCCACTCGCATTTCTCTACATCAAATCTGTTTTTAATGTAAATTTATTCGCCTTAAGAAAGATAAAAAAGTATTTTACAAGTTTGAACGTAAGAACCAGATAATAATGAACATGCAACAAGAGCTTGACATTCTCACTTATTCCAAAGATTTTTCCATCCTCCTGAACACTTTTCCACGCTAGAGCATATGCTGTGTATGTTTATTTTATTTCCTGTGAGAGGAAAAACAGGTAAAGTGTCTTCCATTCACACATTGAGGATAGATCATCCTCATGCAATAATCCATGCATGTTTAGCAGGGGAACACACACATGCAGACACGTTTTGTCGGTTGTTCCCAAACCAAACCATGTTTACCTTTGGAATTCTTCCACTTTTTTTTTATTATCAGCACATGCTTCCCTGCTCTCTATCGTAATATGATAATTGACCATAATTTTTGCAAAGAACCATAGTAATGAATGATGAATGGGAATAATTATTTCAAATCCTGTAGTTCCAAATTAAGTCCAAATGATTTACTGTTCTTGATTATATTATGTACCTTATTTCTTATCTTTATATACTGTATACTTTATGCTTGAATATGACAATAGTAAATTGTATGCTTCCATAGAAAATTTCGTCTCAAGAGTAAATATATGTGTAAAAACAAACTTCCACATTTTCTGCTTATGTTAATGCCCGGCATGTTCATCCTCATTGTTAGTTAATATCGCTGACAGTATCAGTTTGAATGTGTGCTTACTTGCCATAGGTTCTGCCTGATTACCATTTGAATTTAAGAGCCACGATTAAGATAAGGAAACGGAAATTTCAGATAATTCTCAGAAATAAGTATGTGTGAAGTTTTGGTATGGGAAGGGAGGATGAAGGGGCGACAAACTACAGTTCCAAATGTTCTTTTCCTCTTTTCATAATAGATTTTCAAGTGATTACCGAACCTCCATTAAAAAATTATGGGCTTAAGCGGTAAACACGTTCTGTAGAATTATTTACCTTTATGGTGGACATAATTCTAGGGGAAAGGAATTGACTTAACTTGTTTGAAAGGTCGTGTGGGCTTAATGTGAGAGGATTATTATCATTCCACATTTCATAACATTGAACCACAAGATGATGGAACCACTTAAAGTCAATATTTATGATTTTCTAATATCTTCTTAAATGTATTAGAGACTTAAACTTAATAAAATTAAGCATGAGAGTGAGTGGTAATGGTGCTTAGCTAATTTTAATTGATTCCCCCAAAATTTTATGACATCCCTATCCCTCCCTATTAAGTAAATTAAGAGAGCACTTATGAGCGGCTGGTTACACACACACACACACACACGAAGAACTGTCAATAAAATTCGTTTCATGAGCTTGACAAAAAGGTGTAAATAAAGGGGCATTAGACGTTGGTAAACTCTTCCCTACACACATGCCAATCCAATTAGGTGGGATTTAGGATATAAATTAGATTACAAATCCAATTAACAATGAGGACTGCTCTTTCTTCTCACTCTATTCATCGTATCATTTACTTTTTACTCAGACTCTTTTAGCATTGAAAAGCCTATAGAACATTGTTCCCTCTATGGCCTTGCAATATATTTGCTATAGTTACTTCACTCTACTGTATATACATAGATATTTCTCAGGGAAATTAGCTGTAATGTAAACTAAAAGATTCGCATGTATGAATTTTATGGTTGAGTACATGTCACTTTTTGTATGTAAAAAAAAACCTACGGCTCCTGATAACAATAATGCTTTTTTCTGTTTTCTTGTGGTCGCTCAATCAATTCAATTGTGCAAATTACTCATGTTCTAATACCGTTTTTACAAGAGTATTAAAAGGGCCATTGATGTTACATACTGAGCCCGTTTGTGACACACCTTTAATGTGACAAAGTCCTGGTACAATAATAACACCATGAGACGTGCTCTATAATGTAGTGCTGCTATTTACAAGGAAATTGGAAATTGCGGTTTTTTTCTTCACAATAAAGAAAAAAATCTCACAACTGCATTGCACGAAAAAAAATTCTCTGTTACCATTATTATTGCATAGAAGTAATGGCTTTTGGTGGCAAATTTCGTGAGACAGTAATAAATGGTGATAAATTTCCTTGTAAGTTCATTCATACATTCATGAGTTTTGACGTATGAATGATCTCTCTCATTTGACTACACTTGGGAGTCCCTAGCACTGAGATTAAAGCTGGAGAAAAGGATATAGAGTGGCAGCAGTGGCCATAACAAATGCGATTGTCTCCAATGGTCTCTCCATGCATATTTATTGTGTTGACAATTCCAAAATGGTACACACACAACACAGCTCCCTAGGACAAACAAAGCAAACACACTATAGAAACTTAATCTGCCTCTAAGGAAGACCTTTATAGGACTTTATATGGTAAAAGCATGTATTTATTTGCATAATAATAACATTTGCCCTGCATCACAGTTGTTTATATAGGGAGAGACTATTATGGCGTATAAAAAATATATTAAGGAAGAAAATTTCGAAGGAAATGCCTTTCCTTTTCCTTTGCTTAAAATTTAGATTATTTCGCCCGAATGAGTATCATATCAACATGGCTCCGAACTGCATTCAAGTTCATGACAGTAGAAAGTTGAGTAATAACAAGCATCCGTGTTCAGTTCACACCAAATCAATTTCAGTCGGCTGCTCTGCTCTTTAAACTCCAAAAAGAGATTGAGAACTTTACTCAACTTGCTATATACTCCTCCATATGCTCCAGCCCCATTCAACTAAACATTACCCAGATTTCATACAAGACTTGTACCAGATGAGCCTCCTCATTGTCACCTGTCACGGCAACTCACTGAACCAACCACATTAGTGACAGGACTGGATGGAGCCATCCAGAAAAACGACACGTGTGATTCTACAATCGCAACGTGAACAACAATTTACCCTTAGAATTCCGCCAAAGCCTCCACACTTTCCATACCAGAATATCTATATCTATATATTCTGATTTTTCTGATCGAGGAGCAAGAAAAATACATAGAAAAAGCTCGAGTCAAACACTTCAAAGTCATCCATCCTGTTCTGATCAGATATTCGTGGAAATTGCTTTTTTTTTCTTAAAAAAATAGCTATTCCTTCATTATTTGAGCATCATCACACTTGAAATTTCCATTCGTGGTCATTAAGTAAGGTATGACCTTGAAGTAATATCTATAATAAAAGAGTTGCACACATGGTTCTTTCAATTGCAGTCTTTGAGTCTAAACAAGTAGCATTAGCAACTTTTTTTCCCCCATCAAAATGATAGGAATCACAAATTATACAAGATCATATGAATTACATTACAGTTGCTATTTTTTAATAGCAGACAACACTTTTCCTATAGGAATTAGCTATTTAAGTATGACCGAGCTATCTATAAAAAGTACAGCAAAGAAAAAAAATACATGGAATTATTTTTCTTCTTCTTCTCTTCAATGGTTTATTCATGAGATGCAAACAGTTAGATTCCCTTAAAATTTTTACTCCTTCTCATCCTCCCAGTTATTTTAACTATACAGGAATTGCCTGGGAAACTTTACCTATTTTGGAACAAAGGACTCTCTTTTGACTTTTTTTTCAATTGTAAGAACAAGAACTTGAACTTAAGTTCACTTGTGTATGTAAAAGCTTGTGAAAGGCTCCCTGTATAATTACTAAAGAATATATGGATTTATATACAGGCTTAACCTAATCTGTCCTATGGATGTCCATCTGTTGTTACTCCTTGTGCTCATGTGAATTGTGATTCAGTTGAGAGCTTTTGAGGAGGACTAGGGCTCTCGTGCAGGAGTATTTCGTTCTTACTGTTACATTTCATTGCACTATATGTCAGAAGAAAACTTTTTGAGCTACAACAAAAGGCTGAAGCCTTGACTGTGAAACCAACCAATTACACATGGCCTTTCTATTGTTCTGTCAACAGGATTTTTAGCAATGTAATTTTAACGTGGAGCCAGTTCCACCTGTGAAACTTATTCACATACAGGACCTCCGGCTTTTCTTAATATATATCTATATATATCTATATATATCTAGATCTCGTGCATTTTTTAACAGTTACTATAGCTCCGTAGAAAACCTTGGTCTGACTCAGTTGCATATAAACTAATTATATGCAGTTGCAATGAGCTTTATCATTACTCACTCCTCTCTCATGACCATTGGGGTGTAAAAAGTAAAGATACATGTATTATTATGCTCTTACTCACATCAAGTGGCTTGCTTGAAAGTTGAAAACTCTACAGCTGCATTCATTCATTCAATGAATTTCATTTCCTCTCATGAGAATATATATGTATATAAGTACATTCTCATCGCACCACTTGCTGCCCAAAGTCTCGAAACTTTACAGAATAATTAAAAGCAGTGTAAAACACGGGAGTTTATATGGTCTTGAGACGCGAAGTTTTCTCATTCCATACTTTTCCCGTATATAAAGTACATATGTGTATTTACAAGTAATTGGAATAATTCCTGCGGAATAACATACACTAGAGATCTCACACCTCCCTGATAAAAACCATTTTAATGTTCCTCCTTACAGGAAAAAACCACCTGTAAAAATTCATGCAAACTTAAAAGGAACAAATGTAAACAATCAAGATCTCCCAAGTTAATCATAGCAACTTGTGTAATTTCACGGCTTTGCCAAAAATCCCAGTGACTTTTGTGTAAAGATTCACACTATGTGACTATCTGGATTTTTCTCATTAAGTAGTCTTCCCTTTAAAGATATATTACATTTTACTCTTATGTACTCTATACAAATATTTTCCACTATGATTTTTTCTTCTTTTAATCTCTCCTCATTATACAGACCTACGGTTTTGTTACGTATGAAGATTAAACTAGAGATTTTTTTTAAATCTACACATACATAATATGAGTCCTTAACGTGATGAATCTTTTGTCATGCACTATGGTTTTGCATATATATATAGTATAGATGTACGGGGAAAGAGCAGAGAGCGAAACGAAAAACCTGGGGGCTGTGTAAAAATATATTTAAAAATAAAAAATCTTTTTTAAAAAAAATGATGGAAGAAGATTATGAAGAGGAGAGGAAGGAAATAATGTTTGGAATATGATCAAGTCAAAGAAATTGAGAGTTTTATGGCAAGAAGATGAATTTCCATTGACAGCTTAGTAATTTAAAACCATTGAATGGTATTGCACTCTTGAAGGTATTTTAACCTAAACTCCACGAGGGTTCTGCTCAGAGGGACACATTTGACTTTGATATTATAGGATTAACGCCTTTAACAAGTAAGAAGAGCTGTATATGTAATATATTAGTGTGTGTGTATAGTATGTCTAACCATAAATAATATTAATTGAAAGCCAAGCTTTTGACGCCGATTGATTATCATAACGTATAAAGAGTGTATCACGCGCAGAGCAATGAATTTTCCGCTGGAGTTACAAAAGTCAACAGACCATGAAAATCATGTTAGGACTCTTCTATACATGGATTTTAGTGGGAAGTTACAGTCGTACAAGACGAGCATATATGTAGACATACATAAAAAAGGTAAGCTGAGATGATGGCAAACGGAATGGCCAGGTCGCGAATATACTATCAACCCACATGCGAATTGTTAAATTAATTTTCCTCTATTGTTTCTACATACAAGTCATGTATTTACTACGAATCATGTTTTCCTACTTGAGTCAATTCACATAAAAGCTCCATGCTCATGTGTATGATTACCTCTGGTACTCCTGTGGTTTCTGGCTGATTCATTGGAAAAACAGGAGGACTATATCCTCAAGAGTAAATAAATCATTCACATATAGCTATGTAGCTCTAGCTGAACCAAATAGGAAAAGGCTCAAGTTTTTCCTCGCCCTCGTAATATTTCCTATCTCTTATTTGTCTCTAGACAATTTTATTTTGAGCTTTTAGTTATTAAACCCTGTATTCCGGTAAATCTTGAGTTGTTTTTATAATTAAAATCCCTCCTATCTTCTTACGACAATAGAGACTTGGGGAATAGGAGCCCACGGTACGAGAATTTATAACAAGTTGCTCCAACGTATTCTTGCAAATACTTGTCAGATAGAGAGGGGGAAAAATCCTCTTTTGTGGATGATAACAACTGTATAAGGGGATTCCTCATGTAATTTACTCATTCCTACGGACGCGTACATTACAAGTCATTCTTATACCGCTTGATCATCTTCATCTCTCTTGACTCTGTTCGTGGCGAGTGTAAATGAGTGCATTATGTAATTTTAGCGGAGTATAATAATTATTTATGTAATCATACAAAGCAATCAGACTGCTAAACAAAAGTAAATTCCGACGGGAGGAAAAAATTATTATTCTCTCTCTCTCTCTCTCTCTTAAGTATCCCCCTCTCGCCGGAATATAAGTCTTTGAAAGGACTTATCTTTCTCTGTTAAAAGCATAGACTAATTCTCCTTCTTGAAGAAAAAAAATTTTCTTCTTTTCCATTTGCTCACTCAGCCGCTATAATTTTGTGACAATGACTCTCCATTTTTATTACTTTTTTTTTATCCTCAACTGAAATTAATCTCATTTTTCATCCCCTCCTACTATTTTCTGCTAGCCTGGCACACATGTCATATGCGGATCTGAACTGAACAATCCGGATTATATGTGAGAGTTTAGATGTTAAGCCCAGTGGAATAATAATACCCTCAGAGCTAGAGCCTCCTCTACCTTATCCTCAGTAGTAGTAGTAGTGGTGGTAGAAAGTGGCTCGTAAATCCTTGGCATTTTGTCTAATATTAAATTTTGTCCATCGATTTTTGCAAATGATGCAAGAAACTGAGGAAATAAATCTTTTCTTGTTCCGCCGTTCATTCAAAGGAATCATAAAGGACAGAATCTAAGCTTAATTCCCATCCCATTTCATTTCTAAATTATACTTGAAATTATGAAGCCATAAAGTTTAGATGAAATATCATTTGCTCCTTCAATAATTCCAACCATTTATTCACAGTCATATAATTAGCTCTCCTGTCCCTTTGAAAAAAAAACCTCCTCCAGCTTGAAAAAGATCCTATGATGAGTAAAACTATATTTTTGTTACAAAACTTTATACTTATACCTTTACTTGAGCAATAGCATGTATGCAATATCTTATCATATCACACATGTTGATATCAATTCTTTGCGGTTACATCACTCACTCATGAACTCCACATAATATAAATAAAAAGCTCCTTGAATCATACACGACAAAAATATATCTAAACAAACAAAGAAAAAAATCCACTTTCGTTTACCTCAAACTTTGCAAAAAGGTTTAAGGGCATTGTTATTCATGGGAACTTTCTGTAAGTTGCTTTTAGAAAATTGACACATATTTTTTTCCCCTTTCAGCAAAATATTCTTCTTTTTACAGATCCAAAGAGCTTTAGAAGAAAAAAACTTACGACACTTTTTTCCTCTCTTCTTTTTTATAGTACGAGTATATATGATTTTATTTCCCTCAAGCCTTTATAGAGATACATATTTTATTACAATTTTTACTCACGTGTACCAATTTTTCCCTCTTCTTCTCCTTTTTATCCCCGTACAATAACTCTTGGGAATTTTTTAAATAGGCCAAACTTGGTATTCTTTACAATTAGGTTGCACACAAAGCTTGGACACTTTCAAGATCATGAAAAATTAGGAAATTTTACTATCACCTCAGAAGAGACTAGTTTTAATTATAATACATATTATGTACATAATAAATTTTGTACGCTCTATCTCCATGCGCATAGTCCCTATATGACTTGAATATGTGATACGCTTTTGTGATAAGAAATAAATGCATTTAGTACTAATGCTAAAGCGTGTGCATTCATTCCTTGTTTAAAGCATATTCCTATGCATAGAGGTAGCTGGGAGAATGTAGAATGGGAATGATCTGATAAACCGCAGACACAAGTGCACAGAGTATAATTTAAATTTAGCTATCCTTAATGAGCCTGGGCTTTTACTACACTCCTATAGAGTAAGTTCATTAATTCATTGTCATAGCCCATACATACACATTCATATATTTTTACGTCAAACTATAAGCTCTTGTACAACAAAGAGTACACAAAGAATCCAGATAATGGTCTAAAATGTACACATCTAGAAATCTCGTTGAAAGGACGACCTTAAAAAAAAGTGCAGTTACATTTTTGCAACTTCACTCCTCCTCATTGTTCTGATAAATCTCAATTAAGATATTTCCCATGTTCTTCTTGACATTGCGTTGGTCACTCTCGGAGGATGATGAATGAAATAAATATACTGTTAAGCATGTCTTTGTCAATTCCCTGTCTAAAGAAAGTACTGGTCATTTTGAAATGTGGTGGTAGAGAAAGAGAGAGATAAAAACCAAGTAGTAGCTTGAGACTTACACTTTTGTCCAGAAGAATAAGTAAAAAAAAAAAAAAAACTCCAAGCCTTTCGGGCACTATTACAAAGCCCTAACATTTTCAGTTAACTTGTTCCAGTGTAGAGCCTTAGTTTATTGGAACATTAGTCCATGGCCTGACAGGATTTGCGCAGAATGAAAATAAAGTGTATGCTTTGCAGAAATGTATTCACAAGTAGTAAGCAAAAGACAAGCTAACTATTTCCAGATGAGTGGATGGAGATGGAAACGCGAGTGGTTACTGAAAGTAATCCTATATACATGGAGGGCTGAAAAAAAAAGTGGCACACGACGAAAAAATTGAGAAGGACAGAAAAGTCGCAGTTTCCAGTAAAAAAAACATCTATAGTTCGCGATCTCATAAAGATCGTTAAATAAAAGTGTATGTGTGAGGAAGCGAGAAGAACCTTGATTTTTATATGGAATTTCTCTCTCTCTCTCTCTCTCAGTCAGTACAATTACACAAGATTCTTCTTCAATTACACTCCAGCTCTTATTCAAATGCTCCACTATTTTCTGTATCTATACTATGCTACTCCTACACTTTTAGTCTTTACCGTTGAGTTGACTCTTGGAAATCCTAGCCTCATTCCCACTTCTCAAGAACTACCTATCTCTCCCTTGTATTTCTCTCCCAGTTGAGATGGGTCTCGTATGTCGTCCAAACACAGTACCTATACATACTATCCATCTACGTACATGTATATATATATATGAACTGAAATGGAAAGTGTTGAGAAATCGTTGAGATCGATTTACAAAATGTGCACAATGAGAATGAAATCTTTGTCGTAATACCCGAAAACCTCATTACCATCCTGCCAGCATATCTCCTCCTCCTCCTCTTTTCCTTAGAGAGGATCAAACCTTGATTAAAAATGGAGAGAAGAAGGTTTCATACGATGTTATTTCATCATCCGGGACTACATCATCTCTCATCTCTCCTCCTTGTAATAAATCCTCAATAAAACTATATTTATATCTTGGTCGTCTCCACGAAATAATAATAAGAGGTTTCTTTTTATCTCTTGTACAATCCTGTTCCAGATAGCTTCAAATTCAATAAAGGAAAAGTAAACAGACGAATTCATTTACATGGGAATCCATCGCATTATATTTTATTTGCCAACGGGATATTTCTCCAGTCTCTTTCAACTCAATTGCCACAGAACTTTCTTCACATGCAAACCAAAGCCTTGCTTTTGAAAAACATGATGATTTTTTTTCTTCAAAGAAAGTTTTGATAAAGCACACACATATACATACAGACACAAAGAGAAAAAACTTTGCCTGATATTAATAAAAAATTGATTGTTTCAACACCACGTAAAGTAAAACTGATTGGAACATTTTATGGAAGAAAAAAAAATACCCGAAATTGTCATTTCTTTACCTTCTGCTTGAACAATCGTGCAAATAAACACTGGTGGACTTAATTCAATCTTTAAATGCAACGTCGTGATTTATATAGTGTAACATACGGAGAAAAAAATATTATCTGAAGGAAAAAATGTTATTGAAGAAAAGTGAGGGAGGTAAGTAAAAAAAAAAAAAAAAAGAGACTGAAATTTTCTTCCGTGCCCAATTCCATTCAATCTCCACTATAACAACAAGGAGTTAAGTAACCCATACATTCCCAATTTGACATATGAAATCATATAGGAACTCATACTCAGATGTTAGATGTATAGATACATAATAATCATATAATGATTGCAATCATAATAAAAATATAATAGGGTTAGAATTTATAGTACATATAGTGAAGCGTGTGTAACAAGGATAGTCTAGAGTTTTACTGTATGGAGCAATCCTATATCTTTAGCTACAATTGCCATATATAACAATTTTCAAATGGATTTCACTGGATTTGTTTATCCCTGTCCCACATGCAGTCTCATTATATCCCATAAAACTACCAAAGATAATGACAATAACTTGAATTTATTTGCCAATTTAAATTTTCTATAGCATGATTCCATTTGGAGGATTAATCCCAACATGTACAAATCTTCTAAAAGGTTTGTCGTTGTTTCATCCCTGAGATATTTTCTCATCCCATTAGTCATTTGTCAATAGACTTTTAGGCAAGTTATATGTAAAAGTGTGTACGGCTTATACAAAAATTATATAATATAAATAACAAGAATAAAATACTTTTTCAAAGGTCAATTCAAGCTTCACACAATTCACAGGTTAGGAAAAATCATTATATGATTAATTTACTATCCTTTTTATGCAATATTCTTCCTTCCAATAAATTATGGATTCCTCTCGCATATACAATTCCAATTCCAGCATATAAATTATCTTATTTCTTCATTCTACAGCATTCATTGTCCAATAAAAAAACTACACTTATATTGTATTCATCATCATTTCTTTCTAAAGGCTACAGTGTTAATTGAATTGGTGTGTATATAAAAAGGATGCGTATATATAGTTGATATAATAAATGGCATAGTTCTTTCTTCAAGTTGGACAAAAATGACGAGGTTTTTAGCAATGTGATGATGATACTTTCTCCCAAGCTATAGTCCAAGCCTTTTTTAAGTGTCTACATAATAGAGTAGTGCTAGACATGATAGGGACATACAAGAAGAATCACACGGGTTTGAATGAACAATATATTGACTGCCAGGATGATACAAAGGCTATAAAGGTAATTTAATATATGTGGGTTTCGTGGGTAGGAAAGTGACTTATAAGAATGTGAATGACTGTCCATCCACCTAAATGACATTTCATATATGTATCTGTACTAATGTGGATAGGGGTTGATGGAAGGGAAAAAAACCGCTGCAGTTGAATTAATAAATGAGATTGCGAGCTGGCTTGGTTCCCTTAAGTATTCAATACTTTTGTTATATACGTAAGTACTGCTTTGTTTGTATATGTATACACTCGACAATTTCTAAGTAATGGAGCTCCTTGCAGGAAAAAAAAACTTATGGTCAATTTTCTTTCACTTTTTTTCTTCTTCTTCTTCTTCTATATACCAAAAGCAAAGGAGCAAGCTTGACAAAGTATTACCACATGGATTGGATTACTTATACAGTGGAGCAGTAACCCCGTTTGTGTTGAGTATGTATATAGTTATGTATGTAGCCCCCACATTGTATATAAAGGAAGGGATTTGGACATATGTGTAGGTATAGGTATAGGTATGAGAAAAAAACAATCAAGAGCGTAATGTATGCAAGGCAAAAACGAAGAAGAAGAAGACGACGGGAATGCACTGACATTACGTCATGTTGAATGAATGTCATTTCTCCTGTTTACTTTTACTATCTTAGTCTCTCGTAAGGCTAGTGTAAAAACAATGTCTTTCCTTTTTACATAACGTATGTCAGCCGATAGCCATGAATGAGTCATAAGCAATTATTCCTTGAAGTACGTCCTGTATTTCCCACACTATACATCTATCTTTTCCTACCTTCTCAAAGTTCAATTTCAATTATTTATATATAATGTATGTTCCTGGAAGTGCAGGACATTCCGTTTATTACCTATTAGAGAAAAAGCTGGTGTATTTTACCTTAAATTACTTCATCCGATTCCTCAGGGTATTTTCTTCAACTATTAGACCCCTCTACTCTCTGACTTGTTCTTCTTGGTCGTTTGTCTTGGCTGTCTCCTTGTTGTGTTATTATCCCTTGAGAACACACCTTGTCTGTAAAGAAACCAAGAATATTTTGTTTGTTAACATTATTCCGCTGACATTGGTGGTGGTGGTGGTTGGTGGTGTACTCTGCAAATCATTCTACTTTGTAAAAATGTCAAAATAAACTACATTATGTTAAAGCCAGGGGAACTTTGGCAAGTATCCATGTTTTTCTGCTTGACAGTAAAAGCAAGTCAAGTGTATGTGGAAACTACAAGCCTGGGAAATGAGATTAAGGGGCTTATCTTGAAGAGGGAAACTTTTCAGAGCTTTGCTTGAAAATCAGAGAAAATCAACTTGAAGAAGAGCTTTAAAAGGCTAAAAAAAATGTTCAAATTCCTCCTTCATTTCCATATGCTGTACACTTTTACTCTGTTCAAGAGCTGCACACCGTATAAGACTCTTGAATATATATGCAGGATTTGTTTCAAAAGTACATATGTATATGTAAACCTTATAAAGTCCCAAAGGTTTTTGATTATGTATTGTAAGTAAGTTTTTTTTATTTCCCTTAATTGATCCACAGCTTTGGATCGTTAGGAGAAGAGACTCTTGAGGTGTTTCGTTAACCTGGCTGTATAATTAACTTGTATATTTGAGATGATTTATGGGAGCAAACTTTTTTTTCCTGGAATTTTTAGTATATAAACTATATGCGCTTATGAGCGAGAGCGTACTCATTAGATGATTTGCTTGCTCTGCTAAATATCATTGTTCCTATGTAAGTATAACGTAGTGTTATTTTGACACAAAGTTGATGATGAGATTTGAACCTATAAACATATATTTTGGTATGGGGTGTTGAACGATGTTAAATGGGATTGGATAATTTTATGAGTTCAAAACCACCACCACTTGATCTGAACTTGTTGTCATGTGAAGGAGTGTTTGAAGGATTTAAAAGAGAGACTTTACTTTTAATTTTCGAGTGGTAAATTGAACGACTTCAATGAAAGAGAGTTAAAAGGTTGTAATTAAATCCTTAGACAACTGCAGTTGCCGTGACACTCAATTTTTCCTTGTGCCAAGTAAAGGTCCAAGTCAAAGACTTGGAGAATGAGAGTAGGCGTTGTATACTTCCCTTCCCTGTGGACATAAACTATAGTCAAAGTATAAGTAGTATATAAATATAATGGATGTGTGAGAGAGAGAGAGAGAGAGAGAGAGAGAGAGAGAGGGAGAGGCGTCATTGATCCTGCTGACTTTTCAACAAAAAACATTGTCCACAAAAGCGTCGACATTGGCAAAGCTATGTATATTGTAAACGTGGTTTTTTTTGCAATCACTCTTGTCGTCTATGGTTACCTGGAAAGAGCGTAGGTGAGGGAAATGATGATGATTTCATTGATCTCTGCACTACTATCATTTCATAGGATCTCTTCCGTATTAATAAAATCCATAGCTTATAGTATGGATGAATGGAAATCCTGGTCTCTGGGCTGTCATTTGAGCAAATTATGTATGAAGTGCTTTAATGGAGTATAGTAGATATATAAAATTCAAGAGGCTCGCTTTTAATCAGTCTGGCCAAAAGAGGAGAGTGTATAATATTCTCCTTAGTTGATCTGACTTTGAGTCACTTAAAGTCAAAGATAAAAAAGGAGTAGCAAGCACGAACGTGTGGAAAAGACTAACGCCTAAACAGAAAATAATAATAGTTATTGAAGACTTGGATTTTACCTGTGTAATGCTTTATAGCCTCGTTATGTCATACAGTGTAGATACTACACGGGAGTAATTACTTGCAAATGAACATAAATAGTTGCACGATCCATGGACGTCAACAACAACATAACAATCATTTAGCAGTCAAGTTCACAGCATCAGTAAATCACGACTGTACAGTATTTATATCATACACGGTTTTCTTGTTCCTCTACAACTAAACTATAGAGACAGTCCCATTGCATAAGGGAAGGAAGGTGACGGAGGAGAGAGAGAGAGAGAAAAAAAATCCACAGAGTTTCATTATAGAATTCTAACTTTTTGCAATTCTAATAGCGTACATTAAGCTTTGATGTAAATTATGGCCTCTCAACTGCATTTTATCTCTTAACTGTTCCATCTGTCTGTACAGCCCTGTGTCATTCGATTTTTCATGCCTTCATGTCCATTGTTCCTCCATGCCTGGGCATTATACCCTGTAATATCCTTTCAAGCATTATTTCTCTCTCTCTCTCTCTCTCTTTATATCATCATACAAATGGACAAACTTTAAGAGCAATGGCCAGCACAAGAAATGCACTGTCTAATTCAAAACACGCAATGTTCCCAGTTCCTACATGGAAATCCTCAGTTTTTTCTACCACTTGACTGACTTTCCACCTTTTTTAGCCTTCTATTTCACCAGTCCTAGACCCCCGCCTGTCATTACAACCTCTCTCATGACGATAACAATGAACATTACTAAAAATTATTGTTTTTCTCGTATAAATTTTAACCTAATGATTCAATCTTCTAGTAGTGTCAGTCTATGAAATCATTGCTAAAATCCAAGTCAACTTACTTGTTGCCCTCTGAAGGGACAAGAATTAAAAGAGTCATTTGAACCCCAACTTCAGAGTATCATAGCTTAATGGCCAGGAATCACGAACTTGTGTTTACATAACAATTTTTTTGCATCTTTTACATATTTGCAAAAAAAATTCAAATTTTCCCGCTATTTTAAGCTAATTTGAAATTTCTTGGAAAAATATCCTTTAAAGCGCGACGGATCGAGAAGAGAAATAGACATAATCAGACGTCTAAATTTCTCACTTCCCTTGCAGTCGTTTACGGAAGGAAAAATGTGAGGGGGAGTACATAAGCACAATACATTTTTCTAAATATCCAGCAGTTTTGACATAATATAGTGTATTGTATCATTGTATAAACTTCCATTACTACGGAGTCTATAAGAGCTATCACTACTTGGTATGACAAAAAAAACATGAATAAATGAATTTTTCCCGGAAATGGAAAACCAGATTACAGCGTGTCTGTGTCTTGTGAGTTGTGAGAGAAGCAGAAAACTCGACTGTTCCTTCTCCTATAATACTATAACTGCCTCCAACTCCATTGGGACTTGAACTTGAGTCATAATCAAAGGAAGGCATCCCCGTTGGAAGTGTTTCCTCAGGTTGATGGCAGAGAATATGAGAATGTCATGCTGATTCCATTGTACAGTTAAGGCATGTATGATTCCATAATGACTCGAAGCCAAATCATCAATAGATTTCAATTGTAAATTCTATGTATCAGGGAGACTGTCTCAAAAAGTTACATGATATTCTACCGCTCCTTCTCATACACACACTATACATAGAAAATTGAATTTTTCTCTAACATGTATCCCTAGCTCTTTCGCATGAGAATAACATGTAACATAAGCTTTACTATATAACAGTATCACACTGGAGGTTTAACGTTCGCTTCCGCCTACGAAACGACACCTTCCTCTATAATCCTTTCTCAAATCTGCAACCACACATTTGTATAAGGACCCATAGATAATGGAGGGGTTTTTACAATAGGAGTCGAGATATGGTGAGATGTTACATATCTATATACAGTGTGTGTGTGTGTGTGTGTGTGTGTGTGTGTGGAGGAGGTTGTTAGGAAACTGAAATTCTCTCTAGGAACTATTTCGTCCGGTTATAATACACAAGATTAGTATGGAAATGAAGCCCGGCACGAACAAAAAAATGCTAATGCTCATATTCTTTTTACTAAAACATTTTCTTTTCACAAATTCAAGCGCGCCGGATGGAAGTTCTTCTTCCCTTGAACGGGAGTTCCTCCTGTAATGTGGATACGCTCTAGCGTATTCCATCTCATTACATCTCTATAGGTTTCTTATGCAGCCAACTGCAGAGAGAGTACAGGTGCTGGTTCTAATGGAAAATCAAGTTTTGTTTGCTTAGACTAATCCTTCCTCTTCTCTCATATTATTTCTAGGGGAAAAGTTTTCAATTTTCATTACATAGCTTTTGTACCCTTAAATTATATGTGTAATCTGTAGATAAATATATATGTACATTTATAGTTTGTGCACTCATATTGAAAAGCGCAAGTTAGGGGATTGTTATTAAAGTTGAAATTTGGATTTGACCTAAGTTTAGTACAAGAACGGTTATTTATTGATAATCTCAAGTGGATCTGAGAGTGAGTTGCGTGCACTTCAAGCTTCTCTGAGTACTTTCCCCCTTTCCTTGTGTATAAGACTCATCCTCAAAAGACTCGTTTTTTTGTTTAACATTAGGTAATTAACCTTGGTGTTCTGCCTAATGAATTGCAATAATTATTTTTCTAAAATATATATAATTATTTATTTATGTTCATCCTGAGAAAAATAATCAGAGTTCAAGTGCTTCAACTTTTACTTGAATAACAAACAATATCTTGTGCTCTGTGTGTTTAGGTCTATACATATATGATAATGTGGTAATTTTATTTGATAGGAGTTTATTTAATAGCAATCCCTGTGGTAAATTCTAATAACCAGTTTATGGTAGAAAAGGGATGGAGAATTGATTCTCCCTCGAGAGATAATTCAAACTTGTGTGGTTGGGAATTGGTTTAGCTTGGATTAGCTATATATATATATATATGTATATATACATATAATTTTGTAATAATGTGTACATTTATGTAATGTCAATCAAAGTGTAAATTCCTTACATAGTACATCGTACATATATGGGAATTTGAAAAGTTGTTTATTTCCGCTATAAAAATATATAATTTAATATTTGTTGAGGAGAAGATGGGACGGAGGAGGGAAATGCATTGGACTGGAGTCATGGCATGATAGGAAATTTTAAGCGCAAGAGCTCTTTTGTCAGGAAGAACCTTTTGAGCTTTGTGTGTAACCACCGTATAGAGTGAGGAGTACTAGGAGCGGATTAGATTTTAGCAGATTTTCTGGGTGGAAAGAAGAAACCTCAACGGAATGGCCTCGTGTGATGGAACTACTCTCTGAAAAATGGATTTTTTGTCTCGAGTAAATTGTAAATAGCTCGTTGGTTGTAACTTGTAAATAAAGTGGAAACCAAGGAGAATTAACGGCCACGAAGGAGTTCCAAGCAGAGCGGTACTTGGTGCTGATAGTTTCACATTTGATGAAGGATTTGGGATCTTCACCTTAAATGTGTATGTGTGAATGTATGTGTGTGTGTGTATGTGTATACTTCATCCTACACCGTCTGACCTACCGACAACTTCCTTCCATTATCTTCCTTTAAAGAGTATTTCTCTCCATTTTTTTCTCTCTCTCTCTCTCACACAAAAAAACCTCCACACTCTAAGTTTATTTGAGAACTGTAGCGAAACATACGCTTATTTCCTTTTTTCTTCTTTCCTTTGAAGAGCCTAGGACTTAAACCCTACTGAAACTTTTATACAATTCTTCCTTTCAGTTGGAAAACTCGGAAGTAATTCTAGCAATTCGATTACATGGAATTCTAACAAACTCTAATTTGGCTGTCTATGTTCAGTTTGTTAGATATACTCTGCAAAAAGTCTTAGCATCTTTGGATACATTCCACCACTACTGTACTATATTACATAGCTGTCTCTCTCTCTCTCTCCCACTACAAAATCATCTATAGAAAGTAAAAGCAATGTGACTTAAAAAAAAGTGAAGACGAGAGAGAGAGAGAACTCTCCTTCTCCATAACAAAGACCTGCCTTTCTTTATTTCTCAAACCATATAATACATAAGATAGCTTTGACTACTTGGCAAAAGCTTCCCTCTCAAAGGCTTTTCATAATTCATTTAATATTACGCTAGAAAGAAGAATAAAAAGCAAGAGAGAATTAATTTTACGTGAAGCCAGTGTTTTACAAGTAGAGAGCAAGTGCACTCTATTCCAAGTGCATATACTACTACTCCAATATCATGTGAAGAGGATGCTGCTTGAATTTTATTAAAAAACTATGCCCTAGTCGAGATACACAATATGATAGTCATTATTAGAAAGTCTAAAGAAGCATTTTTCTCAAAATGGAAATTTTCAGAATTATTAAAAAATTCTCTCTCTCTCTCTCTCAACTGGATACTTAAAGCTCTTCATTTTTTTTAAACTTTCGATAGAATACAATGACGGTTTTGAGAATGGGAGTGTATAAAAAAGGTTCAATCCGGATGTGATAATCCACAAGGGAGAGATTATCTCT